>JANIWS010000036.1:0-15213 GCA_030555745.1 Yamadazyma sp. yHKB15 | reverse complement strand
AAAGAAAGAAAAGAAGGAGGGGGAGAGGGGGCGGAGGGGGGGGGGGGGGGGGGGGGGGGGGGGGAGGAAAGATCCAGAAAAGCGAGAAGATGTTGAGGAAGGAAGATCAGTTATGTGGTCAAGAAAAAGAATTTCTTGAAGAAGTGATCAAAATGGAACAGATTGGACTTCAAATGGAACAAAATTTACGAAATGGAACACTTTGACACTCAAATGGAACTTTTCTTTCAAAAAAAATTTGAAATTGTCCAAAATTCAGGAAAAAAATTCAAAATGGAACACTTTGATCCCCAAATGGAACACTTTTAAGAAAAAATTGGAAAAATAATTTGAACTAAGAACAAAATTTTGTAAAGTTTAGTTTTGTGTAATATATGACTTTGTGTAACAATCTATTTTAGACAAGATTGAGTCACGTAAACTTCATACTGGGGTTGAAAACAGCGTAAGTATAGACTATCTACTATTCTCAGGTCATAGTGAATTGCATTTGCCAGAGTTCACTGCTCCAAGATACTAAAGGCACAGAAAACCATCTAGAAATTAACTCAATATAAAAACCCAAGACAAAGAGAATGAAGCAAAAGAGAAGGAGGCAAAAGTCAAAGAATCATTAGTCTACACTTACTATCATTATGGGGATTTACTCAAAGAAACCAAATAAGGGGTATGTGGGTAAGGTGTTTCCCTGCTTTTTCCTCCCTCAGCACGTCCTCCTTCCCCAGAGTGGACCAGAAATCAAATCACTCTCTTCAGGAAGATGATCCTATCCCTATGCCCACACCACCCATGGGCGGAGGCAGAGTTTGTAATTCTCCCCCCAGTCCAAGGGAAGAGTACTACGTTCACCTTCCTACTGAAGGTGAACTATATAACATTAGAGATTGAGAAAGGTATATGACGTCTATATAAATTATCCAGCTACTATTGAGATTCGATAATCCAACTTCAGTACAAGGGGGATGTATTTTAATTGAAATTATCAGATGTCAATAATGGCTTTGTGTATCAAAGCCCTTGCAATACTTTGAATATGACTTGATACTCCTATTTGCCAACTTTCTCTCTATGAAAACTTGCACAGATGATTAATACCTCTAGACAGCAACACCTTTATCAGCTCTAGTTATGTTAGTCGTCCTTCAAATTATGTAGACTTACTGATAAACAAAGATATATTAATTAGAAAACTTCCTGAGGGAAATGGTTTACTTTTATGAACTGAACCACAAATGGGGTATAAAACTAACACCACAAAGAGTTTCACCAAAAAAACCACCAAAGCATGAATGAGTTCCCAAACCTCATCTATGGAAATACAAAGGGTAAGAGTGTCACATAAAAAAGTGAATAGTAGGTGTAATAAGTGAGATATTAGATAAATTTGCAGCCAGTATAAAGATCAACAAACCTTGTCAATTGTTTTTTCTTTGTATGTATTGTCTAACTTATGAAATATGGCGATTTGATAGCATTCCCGTGTTTAATAGCATTCCAGTGTTTAATAGTGAATTATACGATTTTTAAGGTTCAATTGTGAATTATGCAATTTTTATAAAATTTCAGCCTTTCGATTCTAATAGAAAACAGAAATATTAATCTAAAGTTGCTTTATCAAAAGAGTATTAGGTTGAAATGGCTGCAAATCTCTTAAATACTCCACGTAACATAAATTTGAAGATCATCATCATTAACTATTGGAGATTATGTAGCACGAGACCCATAATCACTAAACTGTATTTACTACCACGATTGCGGTATTCAATTGATAAAAAATAGAGTTGCCAGGCTTTGCCAATCCCAAGAGGGACGAATCTACTACACATTACAGTCAAATAAACTACAATCAAATACACCATATAAACAGATTAAAACAAAAAACAATTTAGATCTTTATAAAGATATTTAAAAGATTTACAGATCGATTATGTCAGTATTGTTTGTTATATAAGAATTGTTATATAATTATTTGTTATGTAAGTATATTTTGCTAAGTCAATATTAGAATACTGATTACTCTTATGTCAACTCCGTCGAACACTACGGCTATGTTCACTTGCTAGTACCTTACATGATTCGATTTCCTTAGACGAAATTGCTATCATGAAAGAGTCCTAACAAGGCAGAGCTAATTTTAGCAATGAGCACAATTTGTTAACCAATAATCCGAATTTCATTAAAATTTTTCTAACCTATACTATAGTGGTGTTAAATAATCTGATAAAGCGATTAATTCTCTAATAAAGATCCTTAAATCGCTTATATTCATCGTCACACTGATCTTATTTAGTCTGAAACAATCCCTTAAAGATTCCACGACTTCGCATTCTGGTGAAGAAATAAAGAAAAAATTTAAAGGGTAGGCGTCTAATCAACGATAAAATTTTTATAAGGCAAGAACCACCAATTGATAGGGAATCAAGCCATATTTAACTTTGGAATTGGTGAAGAAATATCCATCAGTACCGTTTTGCCAAATTTGCTAGAGTTTTTCAGCTCAATTTTATCATTGCATCACGAATTTAACACTTTTTTCGTTGGATTACACTAAAGCATTAATTCTCCCATATTATCGTTTTTATCTGTATAACTAATTGATTTAGATATACTTTCACAATCAATCCAAAAAAAGCGTCCAATTTGCATTCCAGTATGAATAATAATAGTTTTGATTATCGAAGAGATAATGATTACAATTACCAGCAACAACAACAGCAACAGCAACATCAAATGAATCAGCAGATGAACCATCAGGCACATCAGATGAATCGACAACTTCCTACACAACCTCCTCAATATCAACAAATGCATACCTTACAACCCCAAGCTGGCCAACCGATGCCAGGTTCTTCAGTTCCTGGCCAGCCTGCTACTCCAAGAATGTTGAGAAGTATTAGCGGTTCTTTAAAATCTAGGAATGATTTGACTTCCCCTTCTCATTCAAGATCTTCAAGTCTTAATCAGACCCAAAATTCACATTCCACTCCGGATCCACATCCAAATCAATACCAAAACCAATACCAAAATCAATACCAAAATCAAAATCAATACCAAAACCAAAACTCAGATCCAAATAATTTTAACCCAATGTTAACTCCACAAACACCCAGACGCCAACCATCAAACCCAATGACCCCTAATAGACAACCTCCAACCACCATGAGTCCAAAAGTTATTGAACAAATCAATGCAAATCCAAAACCAACTCATGCAAATGCAGTTTCAAATACTTCAACTCCACCAACTATAGTCACACCCAACGCTTCAAATTCAAACACTGCTGATATGGAAGGTATAAAAGACCATGAATTGTTACCTCCTGTGGCAATTTCAACAAATATGGAAAATAATAGTACCTTGGATTCAAAATCAAAACAACATTCAAAATCAAAAACTCCTTCAAATCAATCTAATTCTCATTCAAATTCCAAGAACGGTCAGAATCAACAACCATTTCATAGAAAGTCTATCGGTGATTGGGATTTCATTAAAACTATCGGTGCTGGTTCCATGGGTAAAGTCAAATTGGCTCAACATAATTCAACCGGTGAGATATGTGCCGTAAAAATTGTTCCAAGAGCTGCAAAATTATATCAAAGAGCACACGCTGATGACCCACCACCTCAAAGTCAACAAGAAATTAACCAGCGTCAAAAGGAATTCGAAAAAGAAATCGCAAGGGATAAAAGAACTACAAGAGAAGGTGCTCTCGGTAGGTTGTTATTCCACCCTTACATTTGTAGACTATATGAGATAGTTCCAATGACAAACCATTATTATATGTTATTCGAATACGTCGAAGGAGGTCAAATGTTAGATTATATTGTTGCTCATGGGTCTTTAAAAGAAAAGCATGCCCGTAAATTTGCAAGAGGTATTGCTTCGGCTTTAGACTATTGCCATCGTAATAATGTTGTTCATCGTGATTTAAAGATTGAAAATATTATGATCAACCAGAAAGGTGATATTAAGATAATTGATTTTGGATTATCAAATTTATATTCACCAAAATCACTTTTGAAAACCTACTGTGGTTCACTTTATTTTGCTGCACCGGAATTATTATCAGCCAAACCTTATGTTGGTCCAGAAGTTGATGTTTGGTCATTTGGGGTTGTGTTGTATGTCTTGGTTTGTGGTAAGGTTCCATTTGATGATCAATCTGTAAGCGTATTACATGAAAAAATCAAAAAAGCCAATGTTGAATATCCATCATTCTTATCAAAAGAGTGTATTTCATTATTATCAAGAATGTTACATGTTGATCCAACCAAAAGAGCTACATTAGATGAAGTCATGAATCATCCCTGGATAAATAAAGGTCACGAGTTTGCAATTTCAAGTCATGTACCAAAGAGAGTACCTTTAACATTACCTTTGAACTCAGAAATTATCAAATCGATTGCATCATTTGACTTGGGTTCTGTTGAAACAATAAGCGAAGAGTTGAATAATATAGTTGGAAGTGTTGAGTATCAAATGAGCAGTGAGAATTGGTATAAAGTGATTGAAAGTGGTAGAGAATATGGAGCTGCATCAAATTCTCATATATTACCAGACCCAACTGGTGGGTTCCATCCACTAATTTCTATTTATTATTTGGTTGACGAAATGAAGAAGAGAAAGAAAGCCAAGGAAGAATTAGTCAAAGCTCAATTAGAACAAGTCGAACAAAGAAAACAAGAACAACTTAGACAAGAGCAAGCTAAACAACAGGAAATTCAATCACAACAGGAAAATATTTCTCCAGCTGGCTCAGTTCATCCATCTCATACACCAACTCCAGATTTACAACAGCAAGTTCCAGAAATTGCATATCCAGAACAAGCATACACTCACAAATCTCCAATTAATACACCATCTGTTTCTAACACTGAAGTTCCCGAACAGCAGCCAAGTGAATCATTAGATCCAAAAGTTTCACTCTTTAGAAGATTATCCAAGAAGAAAGGCTCTCCAACAAAACAATCTAGTCCAGATTATGAACCAATGGTTCGTAGAGGTGTTAGTATGAAAGTTACCGCTAAAGAAAAATCAGATAGATCTAGTGCTTCACCACAACCTCGTCAACATTTGCAACCACCTGGTCAATATCAACAACAACCAGCAGATCAAACATCTTCTCAATCACAAGCTACTAAACCAGCAGTTAGAAGAAGTCACAATAGATCAGCTTCAATCAATTCAAGACATGGATTTGTACCTGTTGAATACTTGCCACCATTGCCAAATATTGATACTGAGACCAATCAAATCTTACCAACCAGTGTATCAGGTCGTAAGTTGCACCCAACAGCCAGATCGAAATCATTGGGAGGACATGTTAGAAGAGACCCAAGTAAAAGTTCAGGTAGTCATCCACCATTACCAAATTCACCATTACCCAATCAAATGGGTCAACAAAATAGCGATGAGTTGGTTAACAACACTAATAGTAATGCTAATAAGGATGAACAACCAGTTTATGATGGATTCTTTGATGATATTATGTTGGATGACGAGGCAGAATATCCTGAAATTCCACAATTATCTGAAGATGAAATCATCGAACAATTCAACAATGCCAAACCTAATTCCATGCCTTCTATTGAATATCCAAAGACTTTATTCCTCAAAGGATTTTTCTCTGTTCAAACTACATCAACAAAACCTTTACCTATTATTAGATATAATATTATAAGCGTTTTAACTAGATTGGGTGTTAAATTCCAAGAGGTAAAAGGAGGATTTGTTTGTGCTCATTCACCTTCATTGCAACAAACTGAAATCTTTGCAGGAAATAGTAATGAATTTGTAAATGAGGAAGATAAGTTATATGGTGATGCGTTTACAACTTCAAGTGCCGAAAAGAATGATGAAGAGTTGACATTGACCAACACAAATAATTCAGCTAATGTCAATTCAGTATCAAGAAGCAATTCAACATCAAGAGGACCAAGTAGACAACCATCATTACATTTATCTACCCCAAGACAACACAGACAATCAAATTCAATTAGTTCAATTGGTTCAAATTCGTCTCATTCACATCGTCGTAAGTTTTCAATCGGAAACACTATTTTACATAGAAGAAAAGAATCTGGAACTTTACCACCAAACACTCCAGCAGCTGCTAGAATTAATAAATCATTATATGGTGAAGAATTTGATGATGATAATGAAGGCTATTACGATGAGTTGAAATTTGATGACGACTCAGTTGACTCAGTTGGTAATTTGATGATTGGTGGTGGATCAGATATGTTATCATCGAGATTAGAGCATAGAAATTCCGTTAAAATCAAAAAATCTCCATTAAAATTCGAAATTCATGTTGTCAAATTCCCATTAGTTGGATTATATGGAGTTCAATTCAAGAAATTATTGGGTAATACATGGAATTATAAGACTTTAGCAAGTCAAATATTAAATGAATTAAAGTTATAAGTTTATTTTATTTCAAATTGATTCTCAATTATCATAATTTAAATAGTCATAATATATTTTATCTTTTCCGAACCAAAAGAAAATGTTTATTTCTCTATATTACAAATGTATACTGTTTTAAATATCTATTTAAGTCTAGATGACAATTAATCAAGAATTTCATATTGGTTTAAATCTTTAATTTCATCTTTAATTTCTGTATTATCAACCTCTTGAATGTCATCATCATCTTGATCCTGCAAAGATTGAGGCTCTTCTTTATAGTCATGTTTAGCTTCATCGTCATCTTGATCATCATCTATTTTAGGAGTAGCACTTCTTTCACCTCTGAAATCGTTATTCAATTTTCTAAACTTCAATCTATCTTCTCTACTCAATCTACCAGTGTCGTAATTAACAGGTTTATCTAATTTCTCTAATTCCAAGACCATTTTAATTTCATTATCTCTTCTTAATTTTCTTTGTTCTTCTTCTTCAGATTTCAATCTTTCTTTTGCTTCTAATCTTGAAGATTTCTTACGAGTTGCCATTAAGTTGATTAACTGGTATTCTTTCTTTTTGTTTTGAATACTTCTACGTTTTTTCATCTGTAAATTGAATAAATTTGATTGAAAATCATTGGTAAGTAGTAATTTGAAGTTTGAATTTTTACGAATATTTGGTAAGAAATCATTAAAATCATCCAAGGTCCAAAGTTCTTTAGTAAAATAGATTTCATCTAAAGAGATATCAAACTTATTTGCATAAAAGGATTCAGGGTCTTGAGGTTCATCTTTCCTCTTTTTTGGGATAATCATATCTGGATAGGTAGTTATACGTTTGTAGACGGTTGAGTCATTGAAAACAAGAATCCAATCTATTTTTTCATTTTTATTGGATTCAGATTTTAAGACTTTGAAATTCAAAGTTTCAAAGGGTTGTTTATCTACAAATTGCCTGAAATTGTTGAGATTTGAAAAATAATCAAAGATGATGAAGAAGATTTCGAATTTCTGAATCAACTTGAGATTATCGAATTTTGATTCATCTTCTAAAGTACCTAATGGAGTATTAATGAATAACTTTTTGATAACCAAATCGAACCCTATATCTTTACCATTTGTTAAATGGTTGACTATTTGATGTTTGAGTTTATTAATGAATAAAACAGACTCATCCAAAGGTGGTGGATTATATAGATTGAGTAATTCCATTTCGAATAATTCATGATCGAAATATTCACTTGATAATCTCAAGTATGATTTGAAGTTGTATATCCAATTGATCACATAGACATAGTAGAAGGATGTTCTCACTTGGTATAACTCGTGGTTTGGGTTAAGCTGGTTCACCGGTAATACAGCTGGTTGCAACTTCTCCAAATTGGTCCTCTGTTCGACTGTTCCAATCATAGTTACTAAACGCGTTTCTGCTTCAACATCAAAAATACTTCGACGCTTTCGCTATTTGGTACTGCTCGTGGTACTAGACGGTACCACGAGCAGTACCACCATGGTGGTATCTGAAACACTGTCTGATCTTGGTACCACGTCTCGCGGAGCGTATTACTATCTCTCGCTAATTCCACCACCATTTTTCTGTTTTACTTGTTTACCTTTCACCAAACCTAGGTAGCATCCTTTCTATAGCGCTTTAATTCTTTCCCAGGCACTAGTTATCTACAATAGTATATCAAGGAGAATACAAGTACTAATTTTCCCCTATAAACTGTATTTCCAACACTCACGTGACCGCAATTTAAAGTTTCAAAGAAGGGAAAGGCACTGATATGAGTTGCGCTAAGCAGAGGTTGAATGAATTTCGGTAGATTTTAGCGGATTTTAACAAGTGATAAACTTTAATCTAGACCCTTGAAAGTAGAGCTTAACAACCCTAGTTTGTAGATCTGGATAAGTTAAGCCAAACATACCAGTCCTAAAAAAACATGAAACATGAGCCCGAGACAGGAGTCCGAAACATGAGTCCGAAACATGAAGCCGAAGTGAGCCCCGTACTCCAAGAGTCCGAGATTTTCATAAAGAAACCAATGACTTATTTTTTAAACATAACAAGTTAAAAGGTAAAACCAAAGGTAAAACCAAAGATAAACCAAAGGTAATACTAACCGGGAACAAACAGGGATCAAGTCAAGATTATCTCAAATTTGAAGCGGTAATTGACATCATTTATTAACTTTCCAAGAACCTTTATCTTCAACCTCTCAACAAACAAACTTCTGTGCACCAATGTCATTATTGCATTAGTACATTAAATACAACAATAGTGCATACGTAAGAGTTTAGCGAATTGTTGACGGACAGTTTATTGTCAAGTTTGTTCCTTTCAAACGACCCCCACAGCACTAACCTCTGATGGATCATGGAAAAGCAATACAAGATGTATGATTGGATGTAGAAAGCAACCAAGTCGAGAATAATACAATTAAATACCAAGAACACAGTCTAATTGTCTAATTGAAACTTTTAAATTAGTGTTAATTATACAATTACTATTATTAAGTTACACTTCTAAATTTTGTCTCAGTATTTTCGTAGATTCAATAAGTTGTTTCAAAAGTTTTAATTTTAGTTTTTGGCTTACTCTTTGGCTTAAAGTCTAGTTTATTCTATAAATTGTTATGTAGAAAAGTGCAGAGGAGATTAAATACCCATAATTCATTACCCTAAATACCTATTAATTTTTTTAAATCATCGTTTTTGTTTTGAATCTTCATTATTTCATTTGAAATTTTTACTAAAGCACAATGCTTTGATAAATTTGGTAAACCATCCTTGTTGAACTGTTTCCTTTTAGATTTTTTATTCTTTGGAGGATTTTTACAATATCTATCAAAGTCAGTTATTAATCTTAAACATCTTTCATAAGCTAATTTACATAATTGTCTTCTTTTTTGTTCACTGTGAGAATGATTCAATCTTTTTTGTTCGATTGATAATAAAGGTTTTGATGTGGATCTTTTACGTTTTTTCAATGGACTTTCATCTTCATCAATTGAAGATTGTCTTGATTCAGGTGTTGGAAGTTGTTCAGGAGGATGACTAAAAGCTGAAAAATCATCCATCTCTTGCTTTTGTTTACCAAAAAAATGGTCTTGTTGTTGATGCTTTTCAAAAGAGCCATTATTTTGTTTTATGAATGATTCTTTTGGTTTAAAGTTGAAGTTGTATTGATAGTGATGATTATTGTATAATTCCAATGGATTTGAGTTTTTTGGATTTGCCAAGTTGTCCAAAAACTTCTCTAAAGCATTGGATTCGGTATTGCTGAAAAACTTATCAAACTCATCATCACTTTCAGATTCAAGCTCTTCACTAGGAGTCTTCTGTATATTATTGACATCGATATTTTGATATTCATTGTTATGATTATCGTTGTCATTGTGGGTATTGCTGTGTCCGAATAAGCTATTTAATTTCTGTAAGCTTTCAACTTGATTTATAGCATTCTCTTGTTGTAAGTTGTTATACATGTTGTATGCTTGTTCGAAATTCATATCTGTGGATACCATATCCAATGAAAAGTTATTCATATAATCTTCATCGAGTTCATTCATCATACCTTTTTTTTCTCTCTCTTCTATCTCTTTAGTACGGTCTTTTTTTATCTTACAATATACTCGTTCGTGTTTTTCCTGTTGTTTTGTATCTGCGTTCGTTGTATCGTTGTATATTACTTTGTGTAGTACCTTCTGTTTGTTCGTATTCTTCGTGTTTCCTTTGTTATAACTCAGGTTTCTTACCTTTGCCTTTGAAATTTAAAATCTGGGGTCAATACTTTATATATGGTTTCTTTGGAAGCAAAAATAAAAAATAAAAAAAAAAAAAAACTTTTTGAGGGTAGTGGCGGACCCAAGAGTGATTAGCGCTAAACCACATATATCCCGTGGACCTCAACCGTCGCAAGTGGGGGGGATGGTCGTCGGCCGAGCTAGGTCGACCAAGCTGGCGAGCGCGCTCGCCAACTTGGACGCAGAGGGACCTACAGGTCTCGAATCAATGAGCTAGAACCAGTTTGGCGCGCTCTAGTACCATCGGTGGTACTACAAGGGTACAAGGAATGGTGCGAGGAGATGACTCAAATATTATCTCCCGTAAATATTGATGATTGATATTTTGCATATCCATATCCGCAACATGCATTAACTCCTACAAGCGACAAACCCATCACGATGTCGCGTATTTCCAGGATTTCAACCTACCATAGTCAAATCGATTATAATTGAATTAAGGGACTAAACGACACTTCAACAGAATCACAAAAAGGATAGTTTTTTTCAGAGAAAGATTTAGTAGATCAAATAGATGGCGATGTTATGTTTAAAGAGGTTCTATTTGAGTCCGTTAGTTGAAGATATCTTTTCCCCCTATTTCTGGTGGTTGTTCTTCCTTCTTCCCTGCTTCAAAAACTCCGAAGTGATTAACCGATGATAATTCTGTGGGGAACGCATCAAATAATTAGGATGAACGCACTAATATTTTCTAAGATCCTTCGTGACTGCTTCTAGTCATCTCCTGGTTGATGATCTAGGCAGCACCACAGCTCTGGCGTTGGCCAGAGCTGTGGTACTTAGCCCTAATAAGCCGAATACCAGAGGTTCCAGAGTGTTAAACACTAATATAACTAAAGGATGTATAGTGGTAAAGTTCAATACTATTCAAGTAAAAGATTAGGTTAAGTTAAAGTTATGTGAGCTGCGGACTTAATCCCCTCTGACTAATTAGTCCTAATTTCATTACTACTTTAGGCCAGCCCAATTCAAACTACTATATTAAGAAATAGTCCCAAAGCTTAAAATCTGGGGTACGCAGCAATTTAAGGACCTATGGGAGATTATGTGTATGGAACTATGTACTGATTGGCATTAACAGTGATTTTCTCAAACATTTGTGGAGTTTATGTACAAAAACAATATGGACTTTATGTATAGAACAAGTATATGCAGCAGACATGACAAACTCTAGCCGATATCAAATAGTAAGTAATAAGAAACGATAACTCAAGGAAAGTATAACAGGGTAAATAGAATTATAAAATAATACTATGACACAATAACTAAGAGAAAATAACTATGAGAAAATAAAATAAGAAAATAGAATGAAAAATAAGATTAGGATGAAAATAAGATTAGAATAAGTAAACTAAAGTTAAAAAAAAAACCTTAAGCTTTATTTACAATTTCTACTGTTTGTACACTTATATCCTCTTCACTATCAGGGACTTTGTAATGTAATGGATGATTATCAAAAACTTCATCAATGTATTCAATATCGACTCCTTTAGTTTCAACCCAGGTATACCAAATAATTGGTAAAAACACCAAATTATAACAACCATTAACAATATAATACTTCCATCCAATATTAGTCATGGCTATTGGTAATATAAAACTTGAAATTAACCCAAATATCCCATTAAACGTCTCGAAAAATGAAACTCCCATAGATCTTGCCTTATATGGATATAGTTCACATGGATACAATGTTGTTAACGGACAAAATGTAAAGGCATAAAATCCATTAAATATAAACATTAATGCAATGGTTCCGAAATTGGCTGATGTATTCTGACCACTATTCTCTCCTGTATTATACTTTTTAATTAATCCTCCTAATATCAAAAATGTTATACTCATTCCACTAAGACTGATAAATGATGGCATTACTCTACCCATCTTATCAAATAAAGCTGATCCTAAAACTGCAAGAATTAGCCCCCATGCACTCATTACTATATTCACTTGTAATCTCTGTGTTGCTGATTCAATACCTGCTTGTTCTAATAATATAGCTAAATAGTATGAAAAAACTGATGATCCTGCCATCTCTGTTATAAATGCTTGGGTAATATTAATGAATGTTCTATGAAAGTTTTTTCTATTCTTGAATTCTCCCCATGTGGTTTTATTTTCAGTTTCAGTCTTGAAGTCGATTATTGACTTTTCTGCTTGTTCTAAATCTCCTCCATTTACAATCATTAATGTCTCAATAGCTAATCTATCTCTTCCTTTCAAACAAGAATATCTTGGTGATTCAGGTAAGAATAATAAATTTAAGAATCCAATAATATTTGGTACTCCTTGAACAATACTAGGTATTCTCCAATTCCAATTTCCTGGAGCATTACTAGTTCCATATGTAACTCCACTTGAAATTAATCCACCAATTGCAAATGAACTAAATGAAAGTCCCATTATAAATCCTCTTTTACTAGGTGGGACTAATTCTGCTACTAATACAATAGCTGATGTATTAGTTACCCCCAAACCAAACCCTAAAAGTATTCTACCAACTAAAAACATTGCAATATTTTGTGCTGCACTTTGTAAGACAACTCCTACACATAAAACACATAACCCAACTACAATAGCCATTTTTCTACCAAACTTATCATTCAAATACGTTGTTACAGATATACAAGCAACAATTTGACCCATCCAAACGGCAGCAGTATTGAGCCCAATAGTGACTGGAGTCAAGCTAAAATAATCTAAATACGACGATAAATTAAGGATAGAACTCGTCATTAATGAATCATACCCCATAGTAGTAGGATGAACAATTGAAAGTACAACAACCGAAATAAAGAATAATTTTGGATTACGTGGAACCCATGATGATAAAGATTTCTCCATTAACAAAGATTTCGACCTAAGCCTATAATTGAATCACTGAAAATCAGTCGTATGAAATAGATTAAAAAAGGAAGCAATAATAAATAATCAGCACCAGTGTTTGATATCTATACAAATCCTCTATCTGACACCCTTCAATATACAACTTAAGTCATCAATTTATACCTCTAATCTATATTTCGAGTAGCATAGCTTATCAAACTGTCAAACACAATTGACACAACCTTATCAGTGCAAAAGATTCGAGCGAGATCGCATGAGCCGCACATAGATAACGATAACCAACAATAGTCCATTGGAATAGAAAAACAGGGATATGATTGGCCCGAAATGCCATGGAGATCTCCATGAGGAATGGGGGATCAAGTTCAGCTATTGCAAGGCTGTTTTTAGGGGTCTTGATAGGATATTTCGAATCGTGGGGGAAGAAGATTTCGGTCGAAAAATATATTAAGCTTGAGCGGAAATATTATATAAAAAACTAACTATCTGCTTTGTAGATAACCTCTAAATTAAGTTTGAACATATCAAATATTTTTTTAGATAGACATGTCACCAACATCGTTAGACGTACCACCGGATTTAGAGAATCCCCAAAAATTTTCAGAACTTAAATCAAAATTGATTAAGCCTGAGAATATCGAGAAGGTTAAAGCATCATGGAAAAGATTATTGATTGAGCTTGACTTGATGGTTGAAGAGATCAAGGCAGAAGGGGAATACTATATCCCAAGTGTCGACTGGTCTGAAGTTAAAGCTAATGGGGGAAAATACCCTGGAGAAGTCGCTGAAAAATTCAAGAAAAGAGGTGCCTTAATTGTTAGAAATGTTGTAGATGAAAAGACCTGTTTGAACTGGCAACAATCTATGCAAGATTTTGTGACCAAACATCCAGAAGTGGGAGGATATCCCGAACCAATTACTAATTGGTTTGCGTTTTGGACTAAAGGTGAGGTTCAAGCTAGATCACATCCGGAAATAATTGAATTAATGAAATCAATGGGCCAATTCTTCTATACCGATGACGATACTTTGCCAATCGACAAAGAAAGTCAAGTTGTATATCCAGATGCCTTTAGAATTAGACCACCTGGACAATCAACCAGTTTAGATTTGCATCTCGATGCAGGTGCCATTGAAAGATGGGAAGACGAAACATATCGTGAAGTTTATGCACCCATTTTAGAAGGTAGATGGGAAGAGTTTGAACCTTGGAAATTGGATGATAGAGCCTTTGCTAAAACAGACTTATATAGTCATTTAGCGGAGAGGCCAACTGCCACATCAGCTTTTAGAGCATTACAAGGATGGTTATCATTAAGTGATGTTAAAAGTGGTGAAGGGACAATTAGAATTTTACCCAATATTAAATTGGTTAATGCATACTCTATTTTGAGACCATTTTTTTGGCAAGATAATGGAGAAATTGATTTAGAAACTCCAAAGTTCCCTGGTGTTAGATTTGTTGGAACAGGCCAATTCTTCTTGAAAGAGTACATGCACCATTTAAGACAAGATGAGACGGTTGTATCGATTCCTTATGCAAATACAGGAGATTATGTTTTCTGGCACTGTGATAGCGCCCATGAAGTAGATAGGATTCATAATGGAACTAAAGATTCAAGTGTTTTCTTTAATGCTTTTTGTCCGTTGAGTCCATATAATATTGATAATATGGTAGCTACGAGAGAAGCATTTGAAAAATGCATTTCACCTAGAGATTTCGTCAAGGACAAGAAAGCCACCAATATTTTCGAAGGACAGTTTGAAGACCACGGAGCACATAAGTCGAATATCTTAAGTGATGATGGTTTAAGAGCTATGGGATTCAAGGAATTTGATGAAAATGAGCCAGGAATCACCGAAGGAGCTAGAAAAGTTAGAAAAATGGCCAATATCGCCATGAAGACAGGGAAGGTTCCAGATTACTAGAGTTATCTAAAGAATGATAAGCTTATTATTCCGCTTGGTATACCCACAGATAAACCCCCCCCTCCCCCCCGCCGCTAGGCAGTACAGAGTATTTTGGTTGAGAATTTCTGAGGCGGGGAGCATAACAGATACAAAAAAAAGCCTTAAAAAAAAAAAAAAGAGAAACGACAAGAGAATAAAAAAAAGAAACACAAGCAGAGAAGACACAGAGACGACAGACAGCA
>JANIWS010000035.1:0-18107 GCA_030555745.1 Yamadazyma sp. yHKB15 | reverse complement strand
ACACCAGATGAAGTGACGACTTCACCATTTGATTCAGTAGTGACACTGACGGTGGTATATTCAGTACATTCAGCACATTCATCTACAGTATTACTTGTGGTGGTTAATTGACCATCTGAGTTGGTAGTGATAATAACGACACCAGATGAAGTGACGACTTCACCATTTGATTCAGTAGTGACACTGAAAGTAGTGTATTCAGTACATTCAGGACATTCATCAACAGTATTACTTGTGGTGGTTAATTGACCATCTGAATTGGTAGTGACAATAACGACACCAGATGAAGTGACGACTTCACCATTTGATTCAGTAGTGACACTGACGGTGGTATATTCAGTACATTCAGCACATTCATCTACAGTATTACTTGTGGTGGTTAATTGACCATCTGAATTGGTAGTGACAATAACGACACCAGATGAAGTGACGACTTCACCATTTGATTCAGTAGTGACACTGACGGTGGTATATTCAGTACATTCTGGACATTCATCTACAGTATTACTGGTGGTGGTTAATTGACCATCTGAATTGGTAGTGACAATAACGACACCAGATGAAGTGACGACTTCACCATTTGATTCAGTAGTGACACTGAAAGTAGTGTATTCAGTACATTCAGCACATTCATCAACAGTATTACTGGTGGTGGTTAATTGACCATCTGAATTGGTAGTGACAATAACGACACCAGATGAAGTGACGACTTCACCATTTGATTCAGTAGTGACACTGACGGTGGTATATTCAGTACATTCAGGACATTCATCAACAGTATTACTGGTGGTGGTTAATTGACCATCTGAGTTAGTGGTGATAATGACGACACCAGATGAAGTGACGACTTCACCATTTGATTCAGTAGTGACACTGAAAGTAGTGTATTCGGTACATCCTGGACAGCCACTGGAAGTAACAGAAGTTAATATTGAATGTGTATTTGCGAGGGATGTCTCGCCAGTGCTTAGGGTTAAATGTTTCGTTTCACTTGTCGAAAATTCAATGGAAGAACTTACTTCGTCGTTTTCAATGTAATAGACGTTATCAGTGGAGGTGAGCGATTTTCCAGAAGGAAAGGTTACGCTAAGTTTTAATCTGGCACTTCCTTTGGTGTTATAATAGAGAATTTGAATAGGGTAGTAGATACCTGACTCTAAATATGTGGTTATGTTGGGTGTGTCAGACAGTTCAAAGCAATTAGTACAGTAGAATAATTGATCTTCATTGACGTCTTCGCTAGGAGGATCAAAGCATTCAAAGGCTAAACCTGCTCCTATATTTATAGCCCCAGCATCATCAATATTTGAAAACTTAAAACTATACTTTCCTGTTTCTGTTGCAAGAAAATAACCACTTAACCTCAACGCAAATCTATTTAAATTTATGGATCTACCATAGATATCGTAATACACAGGGTCTGGTTCTGATGCAGGAGCCGATATCCCTGTGATGGAAAAAGCAATATCTTCTACACCATATAGCGTGTCACTTGGCTTCATAGCTGCAATCTCCTTCATATAATTCAAATAGGCTTGTTGCTTTTCAGTATATTCAGAAAGACCATTGATAATATTGTACGTGACATCATCGTAATAATCCACACGGAAACCTTTTAGATAATCATCATCCAAACATCCATCAAGATAATCTGTTGGTTCAATGATGGAAGTTGTAGTGACTAATTGTTCCTCTGGATCAGTAGTAACAATTACAATAGCTGATTCCGTTGTAGCTTGTCCATTAGAGTCTGTAGTTGTGTAAGTAGTGACATATTCAGTACATTCAGGACATGGGTCAAGCCACATACTCGAGGTGTATAACTGTTCATCTGAATCGATAGTGACAATGATGATAGCTGACTCAGTTGTTGTTTGTCCATTTGAGTTTGTAGTGGTATATGTTGTTAGATACTCGGTACATTCTGAGCATGGATCAAGCCACATACTTGTAGTAAATAACTTCTCATTTTCATCCGTGGTCACGATAACAAAAGCTGACTCAGTTGTAGTTTGTCCATTTGAGTTTGTAGTGCTATACTTTGTTACATACTCAGTACATTCTGGACATTTACCAAAGGTTGTCTGGGATGTGGTGTACTGGCCATTGGTATCTGTGGTTATAGAAATCTCTGCAGATTCTGTGGTTGGTTCTCCTTCTTCATCTGTAGTAGTGTAAGTAGTGGTGTATGCAGTACAAGACCTACAATAGTTTACCCAATGGGTGGTCGTAATGGATTCCCCGTTGCTATCGGTAGTCGATATAACAATACCTGATTCTGTGTATTCCTCTCCTTGATGAACCCCTGTTGTTGTGACCGTCTGTACGTAATCGTCGTCTATTCCAGCAATTTTGTATCTTTTTTCAAAACAATCAGTAGTACCCAGTTGCCAGGTTTGAGCATCTGAAGGAACAGAACCAGTATATTGGAGAGCATTATTACTTAAACTGTATAGCCCTCCCAAGTTGGCAGTTATTCTAGAAAATGATCCGCTTGTATAACTCGAACCAATGTTGATTTTTAAGCTAGGTCCACTGTCGGAACACGCGGCATATATATAACCTGTTGTATAATATGAATAACTATTTATTTCACAATCAAAAGCTATGACATTCGACCCACCGAACCCAGTGACAGAAAAATATCTTGAAGTTTCTGACGAATCTGATGCCAGAATATCAAAGAATAAGGTTGATGAGGAGGAGTTTAAGTGAATATACTGTGTCTGTACTTCGTCCGTAAAGGCACTAGAGTTCAAATGTAAAACAGCATTATCTCCAACCAAAAAGTATCCAGTATTCTGAACCTTAAGAGGCACTTGAACGTGTGCACCTACCAAACATACTGTACCACCACGATTTACAAATGTGAAAACTTTAGAATAAGACGTATAACCGAGATAGACTGGGTCGTAACTTTGAGTTTCAAAATAGAAACCTATGTTACCTCTATTTTGGAGTTGGTTCCTGCTAATCAAGGACATGGTACCTGGGTTAGCAGCATACACTAAAACTTTAGCATCTTCAGATACATAGACAGAACTTCCTTTCAAATCTACAGACAACTCTGCGTTTGTTCTAGTAGTGTCGATGATATTTATCCCGTAGTAAGTATGTGCATTATATGAATTACTAGGTCGATATTCTATTGTATCTTTAGAATAATCACTACTTGCTGCAAAAAACAATTCACCATAGTTATTCAAACCTGTCATCGAAACATATTCTACATCTATTATGGACAAGAAAGTGTTTGCAAGGATTTGAATAACATTTGACGCAACCCAACTGGGTACCTCATCTCTCATTATGGTATTTTCTTTGATTGTTGTTGCCGCAAATACATTGGCTACAAAGCTCAAAGTAAGTAAAGCAGCTACCTTACAGTTTACCATTTGAAAAACGTATCTAAGGACTTATAACTATATGGGATCTTTGTATGATAGTTTATACGTAACAATATTTTTTTTCATGTCAAGCAATCAACTCATACATATATATATTTTGATGAATCAGATATAGTTTGCATTTGAAACTTGAGCGGCAGCCAAGAATAGAAAACACAAATAGAAAAAGAACATTCTTTAATCCCTGCAGAGTTTGAGGCTATAAAAGAGTTTAGGTTTGCCTTGAAAATTTCTCTATCCTTGAGTCGTTATTCGTATTCAAATGGTTGCAAATCTTCTCTAAGTATCTAAATGAATTAACTATGTCTCTTAGATATTACTTCGTACATCAACTATTTTAGTTCTTTGCCTATTCTAGTAGAAAAAAACAACTTGAGAAATGAACAAATAAGCTCCAAGTGCTTGAACATGTATTTAAAACGTGTCATGAAAAGTTCAAAATTTTACGAAACATTCATTATTGCATAAAGGTTTTTCCAGTGCTTCTAAATTTCACCTTTATTTATGGTGATATGATATGAAAATCTTGGAAGTATTCCATAGGACACTGTGTTATCGAGACATTAAATATTAGTGCGACATCTTGTAAAGAATTGCTAATGACAATTCGAATTGAACCAGAAATTTAGGTAATAATATCTACTACCAGCACACTATATTGATCCATTGTTAATATTATGTAGTAAATGAAGAGCATTGTAAAAACACCTTTAGAAAATATCTATGAATGAAATTGAACTTACTCTTAAGATTCCAAATGTCGCATTTTATAAAGGAACCAAATATTATACTTCCTGGAAAAGGGTTAGAAACTGTCAGAACTCTGTTGAATTTCAACCCAACCAATTCTACTGTATAGAAAGATCTAAAACTACATTTAGCTACAGATTCATCTATTTCAGACCCTTTAGTTTGAACCTAGATGCTCACCAGGTCTTTTTAAACAAATACCATCTGAAAGAAGTTTAGCTAGCTAACATATCCAACAGCCATGTCTAGACTTTATAAAACTTTAAGTTGAATAAATTTTACCAGAAGTCTCTGAAATCATTTATCAGTGAAATTTCAGTTGCCCAAGTCATCATTTAAGAGATGCATTTGCTTATACGAAGATGAAATTTACCTTGATGAAACATGAATAAGAGTGGTCATATAATACAAGTTGAGTGGTATATTGTATAGACATTAATAAAAGGTATAGCCTCCTGTTCAAAAGAGACTAATGGCTTGCTTGATTTTGAAGTGAAACGGCTCCAAAGAGAAATCATAGCGACATTTATTGCCAGATTATTATTCTTAGAATCTATTTCGTCGTTAGCTGAAAACACCATCTGAGGTCATTTTTCAATGATATGCTGACTGAATTTCAGAAAACAACCACGTTAAAAGATGGGAGATACCCGCTATAATATTTGAGGATCTATAAATAAAGAATATGTTATCAGTGGTCCTAAATCCATATAAACGTTATTTTCAGCACGGTGTTTTATGACCATGAAAAGACATCTTAAAATGTATTACTCTTATCATGACTAGGACGAACGAAACTTGGAATCTATGAGGGTTACTGAAATATCATCTAAGCTTTCTTCTTTCACAAGATCTAGAATTGCATCTAACACCTAGCATATTTCGGGCCATTTGGTATTGGTGCCAAGTTTTCTAAATCTGCTAGTTTCTGTGTCATGTATCTTCTAATCTGCAATAGTTTTAAAGATCGAAATGGATCTGAAACTCGAAGGAATTTGTTGGATGTTTCAAATGATATGAAAGTGCCTAACAGGGTGTTCAAATACTTGAATACCGTATCTATTTTACAATGTTAGATAATTTAAGCCCAAATGAATAGTCTGAAACGAGATATATGAATTAATTATCGCTTGTCTAACGTGTTGATTAAAAGAAATCCCAAATATCAAGACGATATTCTAGATGGGTTAATATTGAGAGAGCTAGTACATTTCAGGTTATTTAACATTAGTCTAACATTATCAAAGTCAGTAAAAGGATAGCTAGTACCTCATTTGTTTGTATTTTACCAAACCGGTATTCGCCTATGAAAGAATAAGAAGAGCTGAAATCTTTGTAGAGTGATTTTGAAATGCTACAAAATCCAAGTGGATACTGGGTCTCCTCTTGAATTTTATATAAATAGATGCTAATCTGTATGAGAGCTTCTCATGACTTGCTACTTTCATATATTGCCAAAAACTAAAATTTGACAAAGGTATAAGGTATAACAATGGGTAAGAGAAGTAATTCCTAAATTTAATGTAAATATTTCATTTGAGTATATCCAAAGAAATGGCTAGCCATGAGTTCTTATCAGGATAGGTATTTTGATGTAACAAGTTTCAGTTAGATAGTTGACAATTCTATCACTATGATAGAACTTATGATATCAAATAGTTTCTAAGAGTTCGAGGAGGCTATTAAGAACAGCTTATGAATCAGATAATCTTAATATACGAATACTAGATCGTCATCGGGTGAAACTTGCATTGTCATGCGCTACTTCTACTGAAAAAGATAAAAATTCTTGGTTTGTATTTTGCAGTTTATCCATCAGATCATTTCAGGGCTGATTCGGACTTGAATTGTGATATCTTTATTACTGGTACGAAATGAATCTGAAAGAACCAAGGACAAAGAGAGGCTTAAAGTTACTTTAAAAAGACTTTATCCGTTGCAATATAATTTTTTGAAATACTTCAATTCAATCACCTAAGATTTTTGATGTCTATTGATAGGTTTGGTGCAACCTTTGATTCTTTCGAATTAGTTAAACAATCATATTTTCATATGAAACTAAATAATATTCAAAATGTAAATTTAGTTAATAGAGACAAGAAATCCCGGAAAAATACAAGTATATTTGACATTTGTTCAGTGTTCCCGGATCTGATAATATATTCAGCTTATGATCCAAAGGCAAGAAATACTAAGAACGCAAATGACAAATGGATAGAATTGCAAGCTCAATAGACACTTATACCTTGACAACAATGAACAATAGAGAAAAAGTCCTAGAGGAATTAAATACAGGAACAGATGTATCTACTGATGCTTTATTTACGATAATTCCAGTTGCCAGGCTTGAAGTAAATCTCAATACTTCCTCTTTCAATACGGCATCAATACTCAATTTGGATCTCAAGTATGCATCAAATGCATTGAATTCCAATATAAAATCCGGCCCTGAAACTGGAGCTTCCAAGCCCAATAGGCACAGCTTTAACTTATCACTTTTAATTCTCATAAGTTTTTATTTATTATAGTCAATATTCCTTTACAGACTTGAAGGTATTGTTGTTCAACTGATTGTTCGATGAAAAAAAGAACTAATATAAGATTCAGTCCATTATCCTTGTAGGTAGTCTCTTCCTTCGTTCGACGCCCAACTTTCTTCTCTATTCGGAGATTCTAAGAACAAAGGATGTGCAATCTTCATTGCAGCTGAAATAAATGAAGCACCTAAATTAGTTATGCGCCTTGATCAGTTTTAGAAAGCTTCGAAATTCTTCTTAGTAAGTTATCTTAGCTTGATATATTAGAAATTGCTTTTACTAGACTGGAGTCTAACGCTTTATTGCCCTTTGCGTATTCTTCCTAAGCATGGGATACTTCTCATTACAATGGCCCTTCTTCATGACCCCTCCTCCTACAAACATTAGAAGAATACCACTCCAAGATTCCTGTTGGTAACAAAGTGATACAATAGGAATTATCGAGGTTAAGTCACAGCTATTTTCAAACGTATAGAGAAGTACAAAATTGGTAGTTTTAAGCAGACGATGTTATATCTACTTCTTTCAAGGTGTACTCTTTTAACTTGAATCAAACTTTACATTCTAGGGAACCTCGCACAGCTTAATCTCTATATAACTTCACCTTACACAAATACTTTGGGCCATTGACTTGATTTAATATATAAGCATACATAGTCTTAATCATTGATATTCTCTGTAAATATCTAAGTGTGAATTCCTATTGCTTGTGTCATAAAAAAATGAATTTCCAGCACCCTAGAATTTCTCTCTGATTTTTTTAAATACACTGTGGTTTTTGCAAAAAAAAAAATAAAAATAAAAAATTAAATTAAATAATAAGAAGTGTAATAGTAGTACAAGAATAATAAAATTTGCAAATATCAGGCTTGAAATCACATCAAATATAAAAAATGAGTCCAATTTTTGAAGTCATTATAAGACAACTCCGTTGAGAAATTTAGAGTACTTTAACATATGGAACACAAAATATAGCATCACAACCACTTTTAAAGGAAACATCTTAAATTTTCTGTATATTTATTAATTTTCTAACACTTAATAGGGCAGCATGACTTCTAGTGATTCTCAGTGGATGTATTACTTTTCCTTTTGAACTCCTAATACTTTTTTGTCACCATAATCTCACTAAGTATTGTAGTCACTATACTCAGTAATATTGTGAATAGCAGGTCTATAGGACACGACGAAAGGATAAACACGTTTCAATCTGTTAGGCAATTCAGGTTAAAAATGAAAACTCCTGAAAGAGTTTCGAAGTTCGCCGAGTCATTCCTTAAACCGTTAAACCCTGGAATATTTTACTCGTATTATCTGTTATCCTCTCCAAATATCAAAAATAAATTTATTATTCGATTCGCTTTTAGGTCCTTTTAGGTCAACAACCCAGACACTAACTCTGGAATCTGAAGTTGAAATATAAGCCAACTCTTACATCAATCAATTCTCTTTGTAACCCTTTCAAAAGATAGCTAAACTGACCATATGGATGAATATCGTTATTAACTCCTAACATTACTGGGCAAGTTGCCCAAGGAGAGAAGTTAGTGGCTAGTCTATTAGTACCAAAGATTTCAGTAGACAATCTACTATATATTATTGAAGTGGTAAAGTAGGTGTAGCTCATACCTCAGATTAATTGAACATACCTTCAATGGCCCATTTTTTCATGATCGAATAATTCATCGAAAAATCGATTTAACAAGCACGGTGAAAGCAAAGAGAATGTTCTTGTATCCAATATCGACTATGAGACAATTTTTCTAACATATATAGTATAAACGCCATATAAATTAATTGAAATTCGATAGAAATATGACAATAATTGTGCATTCTATAAAAATAAATAATTGATTCTGAAACAGATGGTGATTCAACTTAAGCTTTTCCAATATTGTCCATCATATTCAAAATATCGTCCAAATCATCATCTTTTTTGTCTTCTTTTGGTTTTGCTATAAGCCAATTTACAACTTGCTCTATATACACTTTTGAATTTGGAACAAAATGCCCACCTGGATGTTTTAATAAAGACGAGTTATCTTTTGTTAATTCAAATAAATTCAAAGACCTTTGCTCATCAACAACCGTGTCAAGTTCACCTAAAACTTGTAAGACTTTGAAATTATCTTTTGGTTTTTCATAATATTGCTTTAAATCTTCATTTCCCGTACCTTTTGAAGTATCTAAACTAAACCCTGAGTACAAAATAACAAATTCGATTCTGGTATCAAACATACTATTGAATTGATTCATCAATAATCCTATCAAACCAGCACCTTGTGAGAATCCAACTAAACCTAAAATCGGTAAATCCTCATCTTCTTGTTTTAAGTCTTCATCAGGAATTATTTCACCATTATCAATATAATTTTTGATTGTTCTTATAGCTGGACCCACTTCTATATTATTGTTCAGACTTTGTTTCTTAGTCCACCATGCTCTTAAATTTGACTCTTCACCATCTTCAACTTGAATTGAATTGAATTTACCTAAATCATTCGATGGGAAGTCTGCAGGTGTCAATTTGTGTGGTCCGTTGAGATAAATACATTTATACCCCAATTTCTGCAATTTCTTTCTCAATGCTGATGTCTTGGAGTAGAAAATTGACGAGCTTTGTACATATCCATGGAAGAAAAGTATCTTACCAATAAATTTTGACATTCTTCTTTTTTCACTTCTCTTATCGCTTCGCGAAAGTGAAATATCATAAGTGAATTCCTAAATAGATTCGAAATGAGCCTCAGAGAAAAGGGACAAAGAGCATTTCAGAAAGTCAAGCATATGGGATACAACTATTAACTGAGCTAATAATTATCAGCGACATCACTTAATAAAGATAACTTAACTGGTTCCCATTCAAGCTCTTTTTGCGTTATTGAACTTGAGGCAGGGCAATCAGCTGGTAGTAGATCACTTAGAAACCCAACATATTGTTTGGATTCTTCGTATTCTACATCTTTTATCGGCATTTTTACCTTCTCGCTAATAACTTTCAATAAATCGTTAATTTTAACATTTTCCTGGACTGCATGATAAGTAGCTTTATTTTTTCCCTTTTCTAAGGCTGAAACGAAAAGGGTAGCTACATCATCTCTATGAACTGATGGCCAACGATTATCGCCTGATCCTACCTTAGTTACAAAACCATTTTTTAATGCAGCTTGCATCATCCAATAAACGAATGCTTTATCACCTTTTCCATGTACCACTGGAGGTAACCTAATAATTTCAGTATTTACCTCTTTATCGCTGTAAGTAAGTAATAAGTCTGCATTCTTTTGACGGAGTGTGACCGGATTCCCTTCTGTAAGTGGTAATGGTGGTGTTGTTTCTGTAGCAATAATTCCACGTGGATAAGAAAATCCTGATACAATAATAAATTGTTTATGACTTCCTATTAATGCATCCCCAATCGCTGAAATAGCCTTTTCATCAACGGCACAATTTTCAACATATTTATTAAAATCATCATGAACAAAACCTATATGCAAAGTCGCATCATTCTCTTTTGCTGCTTTTGCTAATATTTCCAAATCTTTCAAGTTTCCCCTTATAGGTTCAACCCCTGCGTTTGTTAATTTCTCGGCTGATTCTTCGCTTCTAGCTAAACCTACAACAACATGTCCTTTTTCAATTAAAACTTTACAAACTGCCAGACCTATAAAGCCCGAAGCTCCTGTGACAAAGACTTTCATTTGATATATAATGTTTTCGTATTGCATTCAAGGTTTATTTATACCTCGAAGACGGAAACGCTAATCACACAACTTCCGTCGCTCAGTTTTTACTCCGTTAAATTAACATATTCACATAAAGTAAGTGAATAATAATCGTTGCTAGCATATTCAGACATGATTGACTTTTATCGATAGCTTCATTTCCTGAAGATATTGAATTTAGAATCAATTCAAGAGTCGACAAAATTGCTGCAAAAAAGATGAGATCTCCAGAATTTCTGACGTCTTTATTTCGCGAGCCTTGTCAATGGCTATATCAAGAGTTCTTGTTCTATTATACAGAATAACTAAGTGTTCCAGTGAGGCTCCAAGTGTAAAAGTCTTTTGAAATTCATATTGGCAGTTTATTGGAATAATAGGAGGAGGATAAGAGATATAACTTGACATCACAATCATCTATTTTTCTATGTACTGCTCTGCTTCCTTTTCCACATCTTTATGCAAAATGCTTAACTGATCATCTCCACCTAATAATTCTTCTCTGACTATTTTAGAAGTGGAGACCACATTGAATGGGTTTGTTGCTCTAGTGAAAATCAAATCAATAGACTCCAAGTTAAGTTTTGAAGTTTCTGGGTAAAAGAAAAAGACTAAGAAAGGAATCAATGCACTAAGAATAAAGTAAATCAAATAATATTTGTAGGCAATGGAGCTTATGGCTACAGGTGTAATCATTGTAACAACAAAATTCCAAATCCAGTTATTTGCAGATGAGAATGCTGCAATCTGATTTCTAAATCTATTAGGACTAATCTCAACAACGTATAACCAGTTCAATCCTAAGAAACCAATTGGAATGAAAAAGTTAAATGCAAACACAAAGAAAACAGATGCTACATTTGCATGACTATTCTGATTTTGTGATGTGGTTATGGCAAGACATAACATACAAAGAGACATTCCAGCTCCACTGATAATTAATAATGGTCTTCTTCCAAATCTATCAACTGTAAAAAATGCAATAAAACCACAAGCAAACTTAAAACTCAAGGTACATGCTGATAAAATTCTAGCTAATCCACCACTCATTCCAAGATTAACTTCGTATAAAGTAGTTGAATAAACTGAAATTAAATTACTACCACACATTTGTTGCAAACACTGTAAAACCATGCACATTAAAAATCTTAATAAAACTTTTTCTTGTCCCATTTTAAATAATTCTTTATAGCTGCCACTTGAATGAACCGATTTAAGATAATTTGTTCTAATTACTTCAATTTCAGAATCAATCAAATCATCTTCAAGGGAGATATCTTTAAAAGCTGATAAAATTCTTCTAGCTTCATCATCTCTATCTTTGATGATAAGCCATCTAGGTGATTCTGGTAAAAGAAATATTGAGAATAAAATCAAGCTAGCCACTGTACCCATTGCAACAGGAACTCTCCATACAACTTCGTGGGACTTTTCAGTCATGTAAAATGCAACTCCTATCCAATCAACCAACATGTAACCTAAAGAGATAAAGGCACCATCTAAAGCAACATGTTTCCCACGATTTTTAGGGTTTGAACATTCACTCTGCCATGTTGGTACTGTAATATTCAATATACCAACACCTACACCGATTATCAATCTTCCAATAACTAATTGTGCAATATGAAAGGCGGAACATTCTAATGCTTGTCCTATAAAAGTACAAATACTTCCAAGAATGATCATTTTCTTTCTACCTAATTTATCACCAAAAAAATTACAGATTAATGCACCCAATAAAGCACCTAAAGAGAAAGTTGAGACAACAACTCCCTGGAGTGTTTTAGCTGTATCTTGGTCAGAACCAGACTTATTATAAGTAGCGATTGGTGGGAAATGTTTTTGGAAAACTTCTAAACCTATAGCACTACCAAGACCTGCTTGATTATAACCAAATAGAAAAAAACTTGGCATACCAATCAATAATGTCTGCAATAGTGAAAGCTTATTACCTCTAGCTCCTATAAATTTAGGTACGTCAATTTTAACTTCTTCACTCATCTCAAATCTTAATTAACTTTGAAGGACTATTTAATTTCAGGGAATATATAAAAAGCTACAGTCTTCTGGAGAAATGTAGTCAGTAAGTATAAGTTAGCTTTAACTTTCAAAGTAGGGAAGTAAGATGGAAAAAAGAACAAATTTTTATATTTCGAAAAAGAAAAGGAAAAATGTGTCACCGGAATTTTTGTGGTTAAACCAGTCTGTCAAATTCAATTGTTCGGTTTGAAAAAAATTTTAAGTGGGGAAAGACATTTACCGGGCCTTATTGTTTGCAAATTTGACGTGGGACTTCAACTCCGAAATCTCATTCGGAGATTTATAGTAAACTCTAAATTTAACACAACTGCAATCACTTTGGGTTCAATCAATATGGGTAACTAGATCAAGTCAAAGAGTCATGGGTTCACAAAATTCGAAAGTATTAATTTGCGTAAAAAGAGCTCCTGCTTTTTTTTTTTTTTTTTTCACTTTGCTTCGGTGACTCAAAAATTTCCTTTTACATAACCAAGGCTATTCCAATTGCAAGCAAATAAATATCTTATGGTAAAAATATTGAACTCACATCAAATTAATTCACAGCCATATATGATACTCACAAAAAAGTCTTTCTAGCTAAGCATATGGTCTTTAGTAGAGAGTTATCTTAAATTATATTCATGTGTCAAACTTTGTTTCATAATTGCAGAAATGGATTTTAGTTTAGAAAGATCTGCAAGGTTTTTCCGTCTATCATTATAAACTCCATAATTGGGGGGCTCTTTGTCGTTCTGTTTTTCAATCATAAGTTTATTATACACAACGTAAAGAAGACGTTTGTCTATTGAGGCGATTTAGCGAATCAAACTCTGTACATGTTTGATTATATTCAGCTTCTCTTACGATGGTCCGGTAACGCACACTACTGAAACTTTTTCCGCTGCTGTTTATTTGAATCCATTTCACTGGTCGATAAGTCGATGGATATATACATATATTTTGTACATATACTATAATTCCAGATACTTGATTTCTTTACACCGAGGAATCCTCCACTTCACTTAGGTCGTATTATTGTGACAGTTATATTGAGAATCTTAATTGTATGATCTAACTGTCTTGAAGAACTTCACAATCTATTTTGGAATTACTCTTTTTCATTGGAGCTGAACAAAAGATTTTGTCAGCTTCTTGATGTCATATTTCTTCATACAGGTGTTGAACCATAAAGTGCTAAATTGAAAGAATCCTTTCAACTTTTCTGAAGCCTTTCAAGAACATCTCATAAAAATTGTACAGTTGAGATCGAGAAATCGCAAAGACTGTAATGTCAGAACTTTTTCCAACAGAATCATTTGAAGATTTAAGAAGAAAAACTCTTCATTTCTACTTATTTGGTCTCCACATTGCAAAGTCTAGAGCACCAACTTTATTTAATACTATCTTCAAAGAGTTGGGCCTCAAATGGACTTATAAATTAGTAGAAACAAATGATAAAGAAAAATTTCATCAGTTATTAGACAAAGATGATTGTATAGGAAGCGCAGTGACAATGCCAAATAAAGTTGAATTTTTAAACGAAGTAGACATTGTAGATGATATTGGTAAGGGTGTTGGTGCTATAAATACTGTTTATACGAGAAAAACTTCCGAAAGTAAGATATTGAAAGTTGGTACAAATACTGACACAGTTGGAATTCAACAATCATTCTTACAATCTCCTAGTGCATTGAAGTATGTGGAAAGCAATAATGGCAAACCCGGTTTAGTATATGGTGGTGGTGGGGCCTCAAGATCAGCAGTTTATGCTTTGAGCAAATTTTTTGGTTGTAAAAAAATTTATATTGTAAATAGAGATAAATTAGAAGTACAGGAATTGATTCATGCAATGAACATTTCAGCTCCAGATATAAACATCTGTCATATTGAAACTCCTGAACAAGCTTTAGAGTCAGAAAAATCAATTTTAGCTGTTTTATGTGTTCCAAATTATCCACCTAAAACTAAAGAGGAAATTCAAGCCAAAGAAACTCTTAGAGTTTTCATGAACTCTACACAAGGTGCTGTACTCGAAATGTGTTATCAACCAGCTCAAATAACTGAATTATGTAAAGAATTCGAAAAATGTGGTTGGGCTGTTGTAGGTGGTATAAATGCCATGATTTTTCAAGGTATAGCACAGGTTCAATTATGGAGTGGATTTTCATTAAATGAATTACCAATAGAGCAGGCGAAGCAGGCCGTTCTTTAAAAAAACTTCCCCTATAGAAATTCATATTTTCAGTTTAGGCTCTTTCCATTCTAGTTATTTTCACTTCTTCTAAATAATCGGCCAAACATAATTCTCTGTCGATTGTTCCAAAAATGTACGCTTCATCAAATTTTGATGATAAACAAAGTTCAAAACACAAATTCAAGTCTGACTCAGGGATCACTGGCCCGTAATCAGTTGCTATTGTATATCTTGAGATAAAGGATAGTAAAACTTCCATAATCATTTTGGAAGGATCGAATCTTTTAATAATTAAATCCAAGAGTTCCTTCGTTGCAACCGTACCTTCAGGAATGCTTATTTCATCATAAACCCAACATTTGGGTAAAAGATTATTATATGCAATTTGTTGATTACTTTTGAAATGATTGCCAGGTAAAGATAAACCATAAACTGGGATGTATTTAAATCCACTTTTATGTAAGGGATGAACCTTTTGCAGATCTGCATTTCGTCTAATACAATCGATATGCTTTCTGCTTAAAACTGTTAATATAAAAAGACCCTCTTTGTCAAACAAGAAAGGGTATCTCTCGTAGTTATTGAGCTTAATAAATTCATCCATTGAAATATATGCATCTTCTTCAGGTTCAAACTTATTCTTGGTGAAATTGAGTAGCATATTATATTGTTCTGGACTTAAACCTTGATCCATAATTGTCACCATTATCCCCAAATCGCTCTTTGCATCATTAGTTTGTCCTTGTAACCTATCAACATTTTTTTTTAACTTCTCAACTTCTCTCCTCAAAAGTTCTGTTTCCTGCTTCCTTTTCTCTTTCAAACGCTTCTGAGCATTCCTCATTTGATCGAGCCTATATTGTTTCGATTGATCCTCTTTAGTAGACATGCTGATTTATCAAAACTTATCTCAAAACCAATCAATGGGTCGGGCAAAAGTATCAATTACGAGTCATGTGAGAGCGATGAGAAAGCTGCTAGATATAAATTTTATAATTAATTATATATTATATATTATATATTGTACATAAAGTTCTATGAAAGACGAAGGAAAGGCAACTCGAAGAAAATTAAATTAAAAGACATTCAGGTTCTATGATTGTCATGTCGAAAAAATTATTGAACGTAACGAAATAAAAAGGATATAAATTGTTTTTTCTTCAGCTTAAAGGAAGAATAAGGAAATCATACAAGCAAACATTACTCCAAACGATGATGATTTAATATGACCTGCAGCACCTTCGTAAACAGTAGCGCTTGAAGAGCTAGATGATCCACTTGATGATCCACTTGATGATCCACTTGATGATCCACTTGATGATCCACTTGATGATTCATTGGATGATCCACTTGATGATTCATTGGATGCTTCATTGGATGCGGTTGATGATCCTGAAGTACCAGTAGGTAAAATACCAGCAGGTGCAATTGTGGTCAATTCACCAGCAGCATCAGTTGTAACAGTAACTTCAACTGTTGTTGTTGATTCAATATCACCTGAAGTGACTACTACCTCACTAATATAAGAAGTGCATTTTTCACAGTCAGTTTTAGCAATTGTAGAAGTAACAGGTTCACCAGCAGCGTTAGTAGTAACTTCTATATCACAATCAACTGTAACTGTACTACCTGAAGCATCAGTTGTCGTTACTGCACTGGTATATTGTGTACAAACGTCACATGTTTCGGTCTTTGTTAATGGGCAATAGGTGGTGTATGTAGTAGCCTCATCGACAATTGTGGTCAAGCCTGTGGTAATTGGTACCTCACTGCATTTATCGTTTGAGCAAGATGTTATGGTGATTATTGTAGTACTTGGGTGTTTAGTCTCTTCAGTACTCAATGGACAATATGTTGTATAAGTTGTTGAGATATCTGTCACAGTGGTTAAACCAGTTGTTACTGGTATTTCAGAGCACTTATCTTCGTGACATGATGTGACAGTAATTACTGTAGTTGATTCCTCGCTTACAACAACACAGTTACCTCTGACACAAACAGTTGAGATTGTTGCTTCTCCGAGTACAGAAGTTACTGTTGTCAACTCACCATTCGAATCTGTTGTAACGATAATCTCTTCAGACCCAGTAACTACTGCACCATTGGATTCGGTTGAAGTAAATCCTGTTGTGTAATCTGTACATTCTGGACAGTCTCCAATAATATCGGTGGTGGTGGTTAAATCACCTTCTGCATCTGTTGTAACAATAACAACTGCTGATTCGGTGGTTGGTTTTCCATCTTTATCAGTAGTTGTGAATGTAGTGGTGTATTCAGTACATTCTGGACAGTCTCCAATAATATCGGTGGTGGTGGTTAAATCACCTTCTGCATCTGTTGTAACAATAACAACTGCTGATTCGGTGGTTGGTTTTCCATCTTTATCAGTAGTTGTGAATGTAGTGGTGTATTCAGTACATTCTGGACAGTCTCCAATAATATCGGTGGTGGTGGTTAAATCACCTTCTGCATCTGTTGTAACAATAACAACTGCTGATTCGGTGGTTGGTTTTCCATCTTTATCAGTAGTTGTGAATGTAGTGGTGTATTCAGTACATTCTGGACAGTCTCCAATAATATCGGTGGTGGTGGTTAAGTCTCCATCTGAGTCAGTTGTGACGATAACAATACCAGATTCAGTTGTTGGGTTTCCATCTTTATCAGTAGTTGTGAATGTAGTGGTGTATTCAGTACATTCTGGACAGTCTCCAATAATATCGGTGGTGGTGGTTAAGTCTCCATCTGAGTCAGTTGTGACGATAACAATACCAGATTCAGTTGTTGGGTTTCCATCTTTATCAGTAGTTGTGAATGTAGTAGTGTATTCAGTACATTCTGGACAGTCTCCAATGATATCAGTGGTGGTGGTTAAGTCTCCATCTGAGTCAGTTGTGACGATAACAATACCAGATTCAGTAGTTGATTCACCAGCTGAGTTGGTGGTTGTGAATGTAGTAGTGTATTCAGTACATTGTGGGCAGTCTCCGATGATATCGGTGCTGGTAGTTAAATCTCCTTCTGAGTCAGTTGTAACAATAACAACTGCTGATTGAGTAGTTGATTCACCAGCTGAGTTGGTGGTTGTGAATGTAGTAGTGTATTCAGTACATTCTGGGCAATCCCCAATGATATCAGTTTCTGTGGTTAAGTCACCATCTGAATCAGTTGTAACAATAAAGACTCCAGATTCCGTGGTTGGTTTTCCATCCTTGTCTGTGGTAGAAAATGTACTAGTATAGTCAGTACATTCTGGACAATCGCCAATAATATCAGTGGTGGTAGTTAAATCTCCATCTGAGTCGGTGGTGATGATGACAATACCTGATTCAGTGGTTGATTCACCAGCTGAATTAGTTGTAACAAAAGTGGTAGTGTATTCAGTACATTCTGGACAATCGCCAATAATATCAGTGGTGGTAGTTAAATCTCCATCTGAGTCGGTGGTGATGATGACAATACCTGATTCAGTGGTTGATTC
>JANIWS010000034.1:0-27320 GCA_030555745.1 Yamadazyma sp. yHKB15 | reverse complement strand
TCACCACACCCGTACACCCACAGTTCACCACACCCGTACACCCACAGTTCACCACACCCGTACACCCACAGTTCACCACACCCGTACACCCACAGTTCACCACACCCGTACACCCACAGTTCACCACACCCTTATATTCCATTCAACTTATATCTTAATCATATTTTCTTCTTGTTTCCATAATTTCATATTTAGTTATTTTCTTAGAATTTTTTTTTTATTTTTATGCTATTATATATTTTTATACTTTTCGCAATTTTGTGATTTTCATAATTTAATATAATTATTAAATATCTTTTACTGCGACATATTTAGAGCCCTTTTTTCCAATCATTTTTCTAGTCTTTGGTATACTAACTGTAAATTTAATATTGTTTTGGAGTATTAAACTCATTTTGGTAATTATAAGTCTATGGATTCAGATTGATTTTCTGAATTAAAATCTTACTTTATGGAAGTAATCCCAGGCTGCAAAAATTATTCTTCTTCTTAAAAGTATTGGCAACCTATGTTTTCTATCATGATATGATCTAGTTATATAGTCCACATGAAGAAGAATTAATTTGCAGTATATCAAATCTCCTTTATAGTTGGGTCGGAAAGAATTATAACCATTCCAAGTAGAAGTGTATGGCCATAAGTTATTTAGAAGGATCATACTTATATGTATATAAGAAACCTTGAGCCGATCTATTCCACAGTAAGCAACAAGAAATAACTATCAATATCACTTGGAAGAAGTTCAGTTGATGGTTTTGGCAAGACTTTGAAATGATTTTTTACAGTCGGATTTGGTGATAGTACATACGCTTCTATTCATTTTCAAAAAGAGATTTTATATGCATATGCGATGTGAGTGATAGAACCTATCAACAAAAATAGATGAAATCTAATCTTGAAATGTTTTCTCTCACTTTGAAAGTTCCCCAAAGAGCTCAACTGTAAGTACCATATAGATGCAGATAAATTTTGCTTTCCTCGCGTTTGGAAATGATGCTTCTTCAAGTCTGCTGTACAAATTAAACACTTCTGACAGCATCTACTAATATTTAGAAATTTTAATCTATATTATAATACGAGGTCTAATTTTTGTCAATGCAGATATAGCTGACATGGTAAACTTACAACCGAAATTAAATAGAATATATGAAACAGCTAAATTGATTTACTAATTGATATTCAGGTCGAACATTACTTTGCAAGTAAATCTCTTACAAGGACCGAATTAAGTGAATATTTTTATAAGTAACATCTTAAAGAGTATGGGGACAGAATTATAATAAATATAAATTATGCTATATAAAATTCTAATGAATAAAGAAAATAAAATTAATTTGAAGAATAAAACAAAACTCTAAGTTATATGAAAACATTTAAAATCAATTAAACGAAAAAAAGCCAAATTAGTAGGCAAGAAATATAAAGTTTGGATTGACTAAACCAAAATCAAGGTTAAAACACTTGCAATTATGACAGCTAATGGGGATGCTTTGAAATGAACAGCAATACCTTCATAAATAGTATCATTTATAGAAGTTGCTGATTCTTCAGATCCAGATTCAATTGATGAATGAGGAGTAGCGGAGGCATCAGAAGCATCAATATGTGCAGCACTTGTTGGAACAATAGTAGTCAATTCACCTTCATCGTTAGTTGTAACAGTTACTTCAACAGTTGTAGTCGATTCGATGTCATCTGATGTAACAACTAGTTCAGATTCATAAGTTGAGCATCCATGACATTCGCCTTTAATAAACGTTGATGTAACTGGCTCACCTACTGAATTGGTAGTCACTGCAACATCACAATCGACAGTAACTGTTGAACCAACTAAGTTAGTGGTTGTTAATGTACTTGAATATTGTGTACATACATCACAACTTTCGGTGGACACAATAGGTCTGTATGTAGTATAGGTTGTATCTTGATGAACAAAAGAAGTCAATCCAGTTGTAATTGGTACTTCACTACATTTAGTAGCAGAACAAGACGTTATGGTAATGACAGTGGTAGTAATATCAGCTACTGGATGGGAGTTTGTAGTTGAACTGGATGAAACGGAAGGAGTGGAAGTGGTAGTAGAAACTACACCATTGGGTTGTTCTGTAGCAACAATATCTGATGAAGTGGTAAGTTCACCAGCTGTGTTGGTAGTAACAATAACAACACCAGACTCAGTGGTAAGATTACCATCTGCGTCAGTGGTTGTGAATGTTGTGGTGTATTCAGAACATTGTGGACATTCTTCAATCAAATCAGTGGAAGTAGTTAGTTCGCCAGCTGTGTTGGTGGTGATTATAACAACACCAGACTCAGTGGTAAGATTACCATCTGCGTCAGTGGTTGTGAATGTAGTGGTGTATTCAGAACATTGTGGACATTCTTCAATCAAATCAGTGGAAGTAGTTAGTTCGCCAGCTGTGTTGGTGGTGATTATAACAACACCAGACTCAGTGGTAGGATTACCATCTGCGTCAGTGGTTGTGAATGTTGTGGTGTATTCAGTACATTGTGGACAATCGGTAGTTGTTTCGATTGAAGTGGATGAGGATTTGGTATTCGAAATTGAGGACTTGACACTACTGGAAGATTGTAAAGTTGATTGATACGCAGAACTTTCTGAACTATCGGAAGTCACTCCTAAATTGTGGAAAATGTCTAAACGCTCAGTACGTTTTACGCGATCTGGGTATATTATGGCAAAGTTCAAATTACATTTGGAACCTCCACCTTTATAGTAAATCATTTGAATTGGATAAAAGAAACCTCCCTTTAATTTAAATGAGCTTCCTGTCACATACGTTGTGTTGCTATCTTTCTTATAGGAGAACAATTGGCAACCTTCTGTGGTATCACTTGGATTTGCATAACAATTAAATGCAACGCCTGCCCCTATACCAAAAATCATTGCCTCATCAACGTCAACAATATCAAATTCATAATCACCCTCCATAGGGGCGTAAAAATAACCGGATAATTTCAAAGCGAAATGCTTGAGATTAGTTGCTCTTCCATAAATCTCTTTCATATAAGCGCCTTCGCCGTCTTCTGTTGGAATACCCTCAATGGTAAAATCAATGTCTTGAACTCCATAGACTGTATCATTAGGAGTCATATGGGCAATATCCTCCAAATAAGATGAATAGGCGAATTCTTTGTCTTGGACATCCTCGCTCAATATCTCAACAACATCATCATAGAAGTCAACACGAACTCCCTCTGAGTAAATATTACCTTCACAACCAGATACGATGTCAGTAGCTTGTGGTGATTCGTTTGAATATGTAGGTAAGTAAGACAAGAAACTGCTATCACTTGACCTTTCTTCACTAAAGATGGTAGTTTCTGAGTTACCATCTGAGTTGGTGGTGACAATAACGACTCCAGAAGATGTGACGACTTCACCATTTGATTCAGTAGTGACACTGACAGTAGTGTATTCAGTACAATCTGGACAATCTTCAATAGCTGAAGTGGTGGTGGTTAATTCACCATCTGAATTGGTAGTAACAATGATGACACCAGCTTCAGTAGTTGATTGACCTTGAGAATCAGTAGTGACATAACTGGTAGTGTATTCAGTACATTCAGGACAATCTTCAATGACTGAGGTGGTTGTGAATAATTCACCATCAGAGTTGGTGGTGACAAGGACGACACCAGCTTCAGTAGTTGATTGACCGTCTGAATCAGTAGTGATATAACTAGTAGTGTATTCAGTACATTCAGGACAATCTTCAATGACTGAGGTGGTTGTGAATAAATCACCATCAGAGTTGGTGGTCACAATTATGACACCAGCTTCAGTAGTTGATTGACCTTGAGAATCAGTAGTGACATAACTGGTAGTGTATTCAGTACATTCAGGACAATCTTCAATCACTGAGGTGGTTGTGAATAATTCACCATCAGAGTTGGTGGTCACAAGGACGACACCAGCTTCAGTAGTTGATTGACCTTGAGAATCAGTAGTGATATAACTAGTAGTGTATTCAGTACACTCCGGACAATCTTCAATGACTGAGGTGGTTGTGAATAATTCACCATCAGAGTTGGTGGTCACAAGGACGACACCACTTTCTGTTGTGGATTGACCGTCTGAATCAGTAGTGACATAACTGGTAGTGTATTCAGTACACTCGGGACAATCTTCAATGACTGAGGTGGTTGTGAATAAATCACCATCAGAGTTGGTGGTCACAATTATGACACCAGCTTCAGTAGTTGATTGACCTTGAGAATCAGTAGTGACATAACTGGTAGTGTATTCAGTACATTCAGGACAATCTTCAATGACTGAGGTGGTTGTGAATAATTCACCATCAGAGTTGGTGGTGACAAGGACAACACCACTTTCTGTTGTGGATTGACCGTCTGAATCAGTAGTGATATAACTAGTAGTGTATTCAGTACACTCAGGACAATCTTCAATGACTGAGGTGGTTGTGAATAATTCACCATCAGAGTTGGTGGTCACAAGGACAACACCACTTTCTGTTGTGGATTGACCGTCTGAATCAGTAGTGACATAACTGGTAGTGTATTCAGTACATTCAGGACAATCTTCAATGACTGAGGTGGTTGTGAATAAAGCACCATCTGAGTTGGTGGTCACAATTATGACACCAGCTTCAGTAGTTGATTGACCTTGAGAATCAGTAGTGATATAACTGGTAGTGTATTCAGTACATTCAGGACAATCTTCAATGACTGAGGTGGTTGTGAATAATTCACCATCAGAGTTGGTGGTCACAATTATGACACCAGCTTCAGTAGTTGATTGACCTTGAGAATCAGTAGTGACATAAGTGGTAGTGTATTCAGTACATTCAAAACAATCTTCAATCACTGAGGTGGTTGTGAATAATTCACCATCAGAGTTGGTGGTGACAGCTACTATTCCTGACTTTGTGGCTGGCTCGTTGTTGGATCTGGTGGTAATGTATGTTGTTGTATATTCGGTACAGTCAATGCAGTCCCTGATGATATTCGTAGTAGTTATTAGAGATCCCGCTGTATCTGTTGTAATAATGACAATACCGGACGCCTTGGTTGATTCGCCAACTGAATTGGTAGTTATGATGGTTGTAGTGTATTCAGTGCATTGTGGACAGGAAGTAGATATTTGAGTTTGGTATGAACTCTGATCGGCGGTTATTGGTTTTTCAGTACTTGACAGTTCAAATGGTGAAGAACTTTCCGAGATTAACGGGTTGGAAGAACTTTCCTGGTCAGCAATATCCATGTAGTACCAGTTTCCTGACGATGAGATTGTTTTGCCTGATGGGGATGTTATTGCGAGCTTCAATCTGGCACTACCTTTAGTGTTGTAATAAAGGACTTGAATTGGATAGTATATCCCTTGTTGTAAATTTACTGTTATGCTTTGGTTATTCAGTTCAAAGCAACCAACACAATAGAATAGTTGGTCGGTTTTAACAATACTACTGGGAAGTTCAAAGCAATCAAAAGCTTCATCAGAGCCTATGTTAATAACCCCCGCGTCATCAATATTGGCGAAACGAAAGTTAAACTCACCAGTTTCTGATGCAAGAAAATAACCACTTACTCTTAAACCGAACTTTATCACATTAGTATTTCTACCATATATATCATAGTACACAGGATCCGGTTCTGTAGCAGGTGCTGATAATCCAGTTATTGAGAAAGTAAGATCCTCAACGCCAAGTAATACCTCGCTTGGTTCCATACCCACCATTTCATTCATATGATAAATATATGCTTCCTGTTTTTCTGCATACTCGGAAAGACCATTTATAATATTATACGTCACATCATCATAGAACTCCACACGAAGGCCCTTTTCATAAGTCGCTTCCTCACATCCATCAAGGTACACTGTTGGCTCTGCTTCCATCAACGAAGAACTCGTGAGTAAATTCTCCTCAGAATTAGTCGTAATAATGACTATAGCCGATTCAGTAGTGACGTCTCCATTTGCATCTGTAGTGGTGTAAGTGGTGACATATTCAGTACATTCAGGGCATGGATCAAGCCATTCACTTGATGTAAAGATATTCTCATTTGAATCTGTAGTGACAATGATGATGGCTGATCCAGTGGTGATGTCTCCATTACCATCTGTAGTAGTATATGTTGTCACATACTCAGTACATTCAGGACATGGATCAAGCCATTCACTTGAAGTGAATAACTCTTCATTTTCATCAGTTGTGACAATGATGATGGCTGATTCAGTGGTGATGTCTCCATTACCATCTGTAGTAGTATATGTTGTGACATATTCAGTACATTCAGGACATGGATCAAGCCATTCACTTGAAGTGAATAACTCTTCATTTTCATCAGTTGTGACAATGATGATGGCTGATTCAGTGGTGATGTCTCCATTACCATCTGTAGTAGTATATGTTGTCACATACTCAGTACAGTTGAGACATGGATCGAGCCACATACTCGAGGTGAATAAGTTTTCTTCTGAATCCATAGTGACGAGAATGATAGCTGACTCAGTTGTAGCTTGTCCATCTGAGTTTGTAGTGGTATAAGTGGTTACATACTCGGTACATTCAGGACATGGATTAAGCCCAGGAACCCTGTATCGTTTTGCAAAACATTCAGAAGTGCCATCTGCCGGTGATTTAGCTAAGTCTGGAACAGAACCTGTATATTGAATGGCATTATTAGTTTTGGTGGTTAATCCAAACTGTTTAGTTGAAATAACAAATAACAGCTCGTCGTATCCCCAGCCTAAAAGAAACCCAAAACCATAAGTTTGTCCGACAAATTTGACAAGAATAGAGCCCAATAATGTAATTTTGACAATTTCGTCTATTTCGTCATCAAAAGCTATAACATTCGAGTCACCAAACCCAGTGAGCCACATATACTGCGACTTTTCTTTTATAGCAATCTCAACGAATAAGGTCGATGAAGAAGAGTTGAGATGGACATACTGATTTATAGGATTTCTCGACAAGCCGGTCTGGGATACGTGCAAGAATGCATCATCACCAACAACAATGTAGCCTGTTTCATCCATATCATTAGGTATATAAACGTGTGCACCTCTCAAACATAGTGTACCCTCATTTGTAAACTTTTTCTCCGTTGAATACGAATCCCATCCTAGATTGATTGTCTCAAAACTCGGATTTTCAAGGTAGAATCCTATAATTCCGTTATTTGTTATTGTATCAGCAACAAAATTAATATTTTTTATCTCACTAGCATATATTAGAATTTCTGCGCCTTCATCTACATCAATTTCAGTAGCATTACAATTGAAAGTCAAAGTTGCATTTGTTCTCAGTGTGTCAGCAATGGTTAAGCCTTTGTATGATTGAGTTCCTCCGACTACATTATATTCCAAACTTGCCGAGGAATAATCAGTATCTGCTGCAAAATACATTTCACCTTCCCAAGTCCCACTTAGAAGCTCGATTTTTGGTACATTTATCAATGACAAGAAAATATTTGAATTCACCTGAAGAGTATTCGAATAGCTACTCCAACTAGGGGTTTCGTCTCTTATTGTGGTATTTTCACTAATAATATGTGTCGTCGCGGCGACGACATTGACCACAAAGCTCAAGGTAAGAAAAGCAGCTACTTTGCAATCTACCATTTGAAAAACTTTTCGTTCTTATCTAAGGACTTATAACTAAATGGCTTCCTTTTAATATGCTAATATATATACCAACTTTTTTTCATATCATGCAGTCAAATCCTATATATATATATCTTGATGAATCAGATTTTCTTTACATTTGAAATTGAAGCTGCAGCCAAGATTAGAAAATTAAACTAGAATAAGAACATTTTTCTATCTCTACAGACTCAGATTCTTGCCTGAAATTTTTTGTTTTGTAAATTAGTGCTTACATTCTCTTCAGATCTAAGAGAAAAAATAAAGTCTCTCTAATGCTTCTTGGTGAAGATACCTCAAGTATTTTAGTCGAAAACCTACTTAAGAAGTGATATCAGTTGCAAGTGGTTGAATCCTTATTTCAAACGTGGCATAAAGAATAGACTTTGTTGCATAAAGGTTTTTCCGGCTTTTCTAAATTCAACTTTATGCATGGTGATATGATATGATAACTTTAGAGAAATTCCGTAGGACACTGTGTTCTCGAGACATTAACATTATAATGCGACTTCATTTGAAGAATTGCTAGTAACAATTCGAGTTAAAGCATAAACTGGTATAGTAGTATTTGGATAAGAGCAGAGTTTATTGATCCAAAATTTTTTCATTTGGTAAATGCAAACCATTCTGAACGGAACTTCAAAAAATAAGTATGGATGAAATTGAACTTACACTGAAGATCCACAAATGTCGCAACCAACGTTTTTTGACCCCTCATATAAACAAATTGTCAAAAGCTATCAGGGTATAAAAAATTTCAGTTAAATCAGATCTCCCTTACAAAATCATCTAAGCATTACACAAGTGCATATTGTATTATTCCAAGTGTCATTTAGTTTGGAACCAAATACTCCTTTCATCTTTAGATGTATACACGTACTATCGGGAAATGACCCACCTTAAAGCCATTCTAGACTTCATGAGACTTTAATATAGCCACTCCGGATTCTCAAGAGTGTCAGAACTCATTTTTGTCAAAGTTAGGTAGCCTAATGAGTCAAAAATACCAAGTCATCATTTAGGGATAGATAGATCTGTCTATACGAAAAAGAGAGATTAACTTGGTGAAACTTTCATTGATAATCTTAAATGAATTATCTTATTATTAGATTTTAAGACCATTCCAGAGTATTTCACCAAGAATTTCCATTACAAACTAAATCTGCTAAGGCTGAGGCTGAGGCTGAGGCTGAAGCAGCTGCCTATGAAGTGAAATAGCTGCAACAGCTGCCTATGAAGTGAAATAGCTGCAACAGGAGAGAAAAAGAAACAAAGGATTATCTTTAGAAATTGTATGACTTCCTTGATGAAGTTTTTGGGTGCCTCTCATAATGATCTATTATTCGCAATTTATAGGTCTTTCAAGAGATGTGCAAAAACAATTATCGAGCAAATATAGAAGATATCAGCCTTAATCTTAGGCTATATTAAAGTACAAGTAAACCTTATAGATTTTCGGTAGTTAGGATTTAGTGGTATAGGATTTAGTGGTATAGGATTTGGAAGAGGGTAATTTCCATCACCTTGAAAGAATATTTTTAAAATATATAATATTCTTATTGGTTACTATAAATGGGAAGGACATAGAGCCTATGACCTATCCTAGATATCATCTAAGATTTCATATTTCACTAGATCTATACTTGGTTAGAAGATAGTGACTTTTTTGGTCTACTCGCCTTGTGCGCTACATTTACTAATAATAGTAGTTGCTGTGTCATTTTAGTCTTATCATTTACGACTGTATTTTACTAGGATCGAAACAGATCTGAAACACTAAGTCGGTAGAGTTCTAAAGATTAAGTTCAAGTACTCAAATTTTGAATCTATTGTCAATATTGGTATTTTCAGCCCAAAGGAATAGTTGAAAGGAGCTATATGGCTTAGTTGTACGGCTAAACTTTTAATGCATTAGGTTCAAAGTCTTCTGATCAAAATAATTGTCAAATATCACTATCGGTATTCCAGATGGATTCATAATATTAGAGCTAGGACAGTTCACACATGAGCGAATTTTTATGAACATATTGCTTACAGTTTCCACCAATAACAAGAAAACGATTAATATTGGTATAAGAAAGACTTCATTCATGTACATGCAAATGACCAAGCTCGAATTTTATTTCTATAAGAATTTCAAGTTTCAGTTCCAAAGGTGACAAATTCATCGCCACAATAGAACATTCTTTTCCCCATTTCTTTCAACAATTTCAAATAGTGTGTTATTTATCAACTACCTTGCGTCTGCTTTTGACTAGAGTCTCAACCTCTTTTAGAAGTAGTAGATCTAAATATACGAAGGGCGGACTGTGTTTGGGTGAAATTTGGGTTCAGATGCGCAAATATGAAATTCTTAGGTTCTTTTCTTTTTTTGCAGTTTACTCAACTAATGTTTTCAGGGCCTGATTCGGACTGGGCTTGTAATATTCTGATAGCTAGTATGAAGTGAAGCTGAAAATACAAAAGAAAAAAAAGAAATCTGAAATTCTTTTTAAAATGACTTTATCCTGTCACAATATAAGTCTTTGGAATACTTCAGGAAATCATTTAATACTATTGATGTCTATTGATAGCTTTATTGCTGTTTCTAATTCTTTTCAGTTTGCTAAGCAATCAGATTTTCATATGATAATAAATAATATTCAATGTGTAAAATTTGATGATAGAGACAAGAATTTCCGGAAAAATACAATATTTAGCATTTTTTCAGAGTTTCAAGATCTGATTAATTATCCAGCTAATAGTCGAAAAGGAAACTTACATAAAATAACAGAGGACACATGGATAGAATTAACCCCCACAACTAAAACTTATACCACGACAACAGGAAAGGAAAGAGAAACTGAATCTATGAGAGCCCTCGACATTCTTAGTACTGGAACTGATGTTTCTACCAATGCTTCATGTAACAAAATTCCAGTTGCTAATTTTGAATTGAATTTGAATACTTCCTCTTCTAATACGGCATCAATACTCAAATTGGATCTCAAGTATGCATCAAATGCATTAAATTCCAAAATAAAATCTGGCCATAAAACTGGAGCTTCCAAGTCCAATAGGCACAGTTTTAACTTGTCACTTTTAATTCTCATAACTTTTTATTTATTGTAATTAGTACTCATTTATAGACTTGGAGCTACTGTTAATCAGTTGACAAGCACTAATAAATTATTTAGTCCATTTTTTTTGGAGACTATCTCTTCAATCATTCGATTCTCAAGACACTTTTCTATTTGATCTTATAAACGGAGCATGTCCCATGAAATTTTTTCCTTACGCTTGAAGACCTAAATAAACAGAGAGGTTGGATTTGTTTTAAGTAATTCTAGTCTATTTGTAAGCTAACCTGATATAGTTGAAATTACTTATTCCAGAATGAATACTCTTTATCTTCTTAACATACTGTTACAAGCATAGGGTACTTACTATTCCCACGGAACTCTTCCTTTACTCTTATCCAAAATATTTATCAATAGTGGGTGTTTCCAAGAGAGTATCTCTTTAGATTTCTTATAGTTAACAAATCAATATATCAGTAAATTTCGAGGTCAGATCACAGATATTTTCAAACGTAAATGAAAACTTAACTTTACAGGTCCTGATTTCTCTGGAGGATCTTTGATCCCTTGTTATGAAGTTCAGGTTTTTTAAAAAGTGAATTTATTTAATTCAATGTGGGAAAAAAATTTTGATTTTACTTTGTGATTTTTACAGAAAAGAAAAAAAAATAAAAAAAAAAAATTTTTAGGTATATGATCCAACTTTGCAATTGATCCAGTATTAAGTCTTAAATGACAACAAGCAGCGAAGAATCATCATAAGTTTCCCAGACATCTTACGTTTCTTATACTGGAACAAGAATATGCAAAAAAAAAGCTTTATAGAGAACTCTCTGTACTCAATCACTCTATTGCTTAGCATATAATACGTTAAAAGCCATGGGAAGTCAAGCAGAAAAAGAAACCTTCAAGTGATTCTCAGTGGAAATCTAATGTTTCTCTATAAGGATCTAATACTTTTGCTTGACTTTTATTCGAATAAATATTACAGCCCCAGTTCTTGGAACTAATATAAAAGACAGTACTGTGATATCTAACCAAAGGATATCCATATTTTAATTGTTGGGAAAATTAAGGCTGGAAACAGAAAATCTTTTAACTCTCTCATTCACCATATCGTTTCTCAAAGTGTAGAATCTTGGTGCATTATATATACAATTAGCAGTTCTTAAAATACTTTCCTAATATCAAAAATAAGATGATTGTTAACTTACACAGAAAAATTACATATATTGTCGATATACTTTGCCAGACTTAAGTGATTAAATAAGGTTCGAACTGAGTATCATCGTCCCACATACTAACTAATACAACTCTATCACCACCTTCCCAAGGTTCCCTACCATGTGAGGTTTGATAATTATCTACTAAAACAAGATCTCCTTCCTGCCATTTATGGTTATATTCAATTTCAAGAGATATTTCCAAGAATTTATCCAAAATATCCCTTGGAACTTCCTCACCATCTTCATAACATACCGGAAGATAATAACCTCCATCTTTTCCCTTATATGGAGGATCGAGTGCACCAACAGCTTTTCTTGTTCCATGTCTTCCAACTAAACCATTAAAATTAACTGGGACTTTCAATTCTGGATGAAATCTAAATGCTGGCACATATTGATGGATTGTCACAGAACCATCTTCATTCCACAGAAAGTCATCAGTTAAACGCTTAATAGATTTCTCAGCCTTTTTTCTTTTATCTTCTGTAGTTACATCATTTGAATCAATGAAATGTCCAAAAGAATCTGGATCTTCCCAATGGAATTCATTTCCTTTGAAATTCACTTTACCAGTTCTACTTGGGTATACTTGAGAACTTTTAATTTTTCGGTTTGATAGATCCTTTATAGCATCTGGAATTTCTTCCAGGAGTCTTTGAAACAACTCAATTGAGCTTGCAATTGGACTTCCTCCGCCAATTGGTGCAGCTTTACTGCTGAAAAAATGAATACAACGAGGGAAATTTGTATATCTAGCATATTCATTATGTTGATAGAATCTTGTAGTTTTAGGTCCCTCATTTGCAGTGAAAACATTTTCAGCTTTAAAATGTCTTTTACCAGCAAGACCAATTTGTTCAAACGGTTTTAAGCCTCTAACAGTTTCAACATTTGTTACTAATTTTGAAAATGCTTCAGGACTTGAGTCGCCAGCTCCACGAATCAATAAAGCTCCATGTTTAATAAGAATTTTGGTTATATGACCATCGCTTGCAATATCTTTCAAAAATTTAATAGCTATTTCTATACTAGATGGTTTAGTCTCGAATTCCAAACCAAATGGGAATTGATTACCATTAACAATCCTAGCATTTTCAATCTTGACGGGTTTTAATTTTAGAGTCTCTCCGTCATAAACTCCTGTAAAGCCTTCGACATGTTCTTCGTAACTATTTGTCATCTTTTCCACAATTATTTAACTGAAAATTATAAGATCTGCTTCTGTTCTTATAAGTTTTATAAATTCGTACTTTGCAGCCACATTTGAGATATCGTAATTATTGCCAGTTTAGTTATCCGCAAATAAACTTTTTTTTATATAAGATCATAATTTCTGACGGACAAGCCATGATCTTCGTGATACCCTCCGTTATGAGTGATTTATGAATCCCATATTTTGCTCAAACCATTGCTTCACTTCTTTCACTAACCTATAACCTACCAAAGGAAAAACTGTAATTGAACCACACTCTTTGTAACTGTCAGCAGTATAAAACGAATGTGGCTGACATTCCGTAAGATGCCCAAATTCCGTTCATTATTGATATATAAGTAATGTCATTTCATACTATAAAGCCTGCAGTGATAAAATATGGTAGCAGTTGTGTCTGGTTCGGATTCAAAATCCATCAACAGTGTTTCAAACTCCGTTAGTGTTTCTGAATCTGTTGGTCCTTCAGTCGTTGATAAAAAACTCCAAGATACGGTCGATATACAGGATATATCTTCTGAATCAACCGAACTGGTCGAAAATCTGGGTTGGAGGTCGATAATCTGGGATACTTGGGGACACCCAAATAAAGACCATGTGAGAATAATTAGAAAAGTTGATTTATGTTTATTAGCATTTGCAACAACGTCTACCTTCATAAAATACATTGATAAAACGAATTTAACTGCTGCATATGTAAGCGGAATGAGCGATTCTTTAAATATTAAAGGAGATGAATTGAACTATGCAAATACCGCTTATAATATTGCTTCCATTATTATGGGTTATCCTTTCGGATATTTGATGGCACGTTACAGTACCAAGTGGTTAGTCATTGTTATTGAAGCAGCATGGATAATAGTTACTTTCTGCTTTGCCGAAATCCAAACACCTTTACAAATGATTGTTTTGAGATGTTTATTGGGAATTTTTGAATGTGGTCATTATCCTGCTCTCTCATTTCTTTTGGGTACTTATTATACACCTAAAGAATTAGCTAGAAGAAATGTCTTATTACAAAGTTCAACTGCTTTAGGTTCTATGTTTGCCAGTTATATTCAAAGTGGCAGTTATACCCATCTTGACGGTGTATTAGGTAGAGCAGGTTGGCGTTGGACTTTTATAATAGATGGTGTTATTAGTTTAGGTGTATTAATTCCTCAGATTTTCTTTTTCCCTGATATTTTAGGAAGAACAAAACCAAATTTCATTTTCACTGAAGCTGATATTGAATATTTAAAGGATAGGAAGCCAGAAGTTAGAGAAGAGAAATATAAATTTGAATGGAAAGATGTCATAAAAGTTTTTAAAACTTGGCAAGTTTGGGTATTCTGGTATTTTGCATTATCTCAAGATATTGTTTCTCTTTCAATGCCTTCATTTATTTTTTGGCTTAAAGGTTGGAATAAAATCAAACCAGGGACTTACTCAATTCCACAAGTCAATAATTTTAACTCAATTCTTTATGCTGTACAGTATCTAGTTGCAGTTTTCACTGGATGGTGGTCCGATAATTGGTTAAAAGGTAAAAGATGGCCACCTATAGTTTTAGCAGGTATAGTCTCATTTGTTGTTATGATTCTTTTAGCTGCAACTCCACTTTATCCTGAACATAAAGGGTTCAGATTCTTTCTTTACCTTAATACCTGTTGGGCATTAGGTACTGCTGGTCTTTACTGGGCTTGGGCACAAGAATTCTTTAAATATGATATTAGGCTCAGAGCAATAACTACTGGTGGTATTAACATATATGGGTTTTCAGCTAATTCCATCTGTAATCCAATTTGGTTTAAAACTAGTGAAATGCCAAATATTAAAACCGGCCATTACCTTTCAGCTTTTTTCGGTGCAACTTATGCAATTGCTGCATTAGTACTTGGATTAAGTGAATTAAAGCGTCCTAGAACAAGTGTAAATATCTAATTAATATATGATAATATTGTGTCGTGTATAAAACGTAAAATTTGCAGCCAAATTTTGATAAAGCTGAAGGTTTAAATTTGTCTACAAATACCTCTCAGAAATCAATAAGAGTTTTAGTATATTTCATATTATATATTATGATTCTATTTCCTCCACTTTCTTCTTATGCTCATCCCTAAAGGTGAGATAAGTTGCTATCGAAGTTAAGATAATACCTAATGCACAAAGACATGCAGTATAACTAAAACCAATGTGATATTCAGGTTGATCTTTAGTATTCCAAACGAAAATTGGCACCCAAGCATTTGTAACATAAGCTAAAACATTTGTTGTGACCACTAAAAAGTTTCTCTTCATATCATCCTCATATAATAATCTATTAACCCAACTAAAAATCATTGGTTGACCCCAACTGGTTGGAACACCAATTAAGAAATAGGAGATCCAGTGCCAGCCTCTATTAATATTCCAGATACTTAATGAAATACAACCAATCATAACTAAAGCAAAGTACAGATATACAAAAATATAATTTGTTTTACCACCTAAGAAGTTATTTGTATAGGCTATGATCAAAGTCAAACCGATACCAACACCAGTCACAGCTGATGGTAAAGTATTATACTTTTCAGGACCTAATTTCAAAGCCAACTTAATCCATGTTTGAAATGTTGGTTGACTTGTGGCAGCACATGAATTATTATAACATAAGAATAATAATGGAAAAACAAATACATGCCATGTATTAAAGAAACTTTTGATTTTTTTCCAAGTATATCTTTCTCTAGTATTTAATTGTGCACCTTGTAACCTTCTTCTTTCCAAACCAACTAATTTGTCTTGTTCTGTGAAATAGAAAACATCTGTAGTACTGGGAGTATTTGGATCTACAAACATGGTATAAATACCAATTGGGAATGAAATAACTGCATCGAAAACAAACATCCATTGGAAAGGTTTAATACCATTATTGGGGAATCTTTTCAAAATAGCTAACTGTAAAGGTCCTGAGATCAATCCTGCTGCATTACCAGCTACTGCAAAATAAGCTGATCTACTAGAAATCTCATTAACAGCATAATTTGATCCTAATAAATATTCTAAACCTGGGAAATATCCTGATTCTAATAAACCAACAAAGAATCTGATAGCATATATCCCATTAATTTTCTTACATGTTATCATCAAGACTGTTAAAACAGCCCACATGACTTCCAAGCCTCCTAAATAATATCTTGCAGAAATTCTATGAAGAATTAAATTTGAAGGAATTTGACCAATAATATAACCAACCGTCCATAAGGTCAACATATAGTTATATTGGTTACTGTTCATGTTATAAAATTCATTCATACCATTAATATATGCCGTAGTAACGTTACTTTGATTTAAATTCTTGATGAAATAACCTAACATTGAAGAACTCAACAAGAAAAAATCGAGTTTCAATAAATATTTTTGTTCTTTTGGATGTTTTCCAGTACCATCCCAAAAGAATTTTCTAATTCTAAACCATTTAGAAGTCCTTCTATATTCAAGTTCAGCTTCACTCAAATCTTGAGATAAATCAATGAATGGTACTTCTGAATTAACTTCTTCAGTTGTAATTTTAGTAGAATCCTTACCTAAATCATCTGAAAAATTAGATTCATCATTTGAATTGGTATGTCTGACATCTTTGGAGATCTCAGGTCCCACTAACTCTCTCCTTAATGATCTTAAAAAACCCATGCCTTAATTAAAGGATCTCATCTCCAAACTCAAAGTCTTTTATATTAAACCACAGTGCTAATGTGGCTGCAAAATTTGAGATTCTGATTAGAGAATGAACCAAAAGTATGGCGATCAGCAATTAAGGTTTAACCAACAATAATTCACTATACCACCAAATAATTAACCTTTTTGTATTACATAACACGATTATTTATTGGCTTAAGCATAAATTACCATCTCACATGATTGATCCGTGATTTATAAAACTTTATCGATACCTGATCCTGATTGACAATCGCAAAATTTTTTCAAACATATATTAAAATTCATATTTACTTCTTTATTACGATTGCCCCAAGCATTATGTAATTGATATAATCAAGCGGATGGACTCAATTATACAATCCCTTTTCAAAAGATCAAATCTTTTGTAGATTATCACGCACTAACACAACTGTGGAAAGTTCAACCATCAACGCATTATTAGTAATTGATTTTTTCGTGTAATACGTTACTCTAGACAACAAAGACCAATTACCCTTAAGTTCAAAGAGTTTTATAAAAAATTGTGCTTATTGAATTCCTTTATTGAAAACAAGATTTTTGACATCCTTCGATTTGTCTAACTTATAACAAAAACTTAAACTTGATTGAACGATCACCTTTAGAAATTTCGGTTTCTTCATCTTCGATCGTCTCTAGTAATGCTTCACGTTTACTGTTAATTCTTTTAAAATCAAGAGACTGGCTAATAATAACTATAGTGGAAACAATGAGACAACCTATAGTAAACCAATGTCCTAATTTATAAGGAGCTGAACGATAAACTTGTGGAGCTACAATTCCAGCAGCATTACCAAACGCTTGATTTGCAGCAATTGAAGTTGACCTTTTATCTGCTGGTGCAGTATTACTTGCAATCCATGATTCATTCAAACCTGGGGCTGAATATAATGTCACTGCAATCAAAAAACATCCAAAATATTGAACTGCACTATTTGAAGTTGCAAGAATCAATATATATCCCGCTAAAGCAAAAGAATTTAAAGAAGCTATTATAAGTCCCCTGATCTTTAATTTGTCTGATAAAATTGCAATGGCAACAAAAACAGATCCAGCAAAAAGATATACAGGGACGGTCAAGTATTGAGCTTCTAAATTATTAAATCCTAATCCTAACTTTAAAATTGATGGCAAAAAAGTTGTAAAACCATAAAGACAAATATCTTGACAAAATTGGATAGCCATGGATGAGTATGTTTTGATTGATTTGAAACTTTCTAAAGCATGTTTTAAGCTGAATTCCTTATCCCCCATAAAATGTTTACGTTGGAGTTCCCTGATTTCATAAATTTTTTTCTCCTTTTCTTTAGTAAAGATTGACGAAGGACTTGCAGGCAATAATAAAATAACAACTAATGAACCAGTGAAATTCAATAACCCTTCGATTAAGAATAAATATCTCCAATTTTCCAAAGGTCCACTATTTATTTTTGTAATACCAGTGGCAACCAAACCACCAAAGGCGGAAGAAATCGCCGATGCAACATAAAGATAAGAAATCCTTTGAGCAATTTCTTGGGGTTTATAGCATAATGATATATAAACTCCCATACAGCTGAAGAATGAACCTTCGAAAAAACCAACCAAAAGTCTTTGTACGATTAATCCAGCATAACTTTGGACAAAAACAGTGAATATAGTAACCAATGCCCAACATAACATCATACCGCCTAGATACAAATTGGCTTTGCATTTTCTCATCAACAAAACACCTGGTACTTGGACTGTAATGTATGTCACAAACAATAAAGAACTAATGACTGAAATGTTAGACTGGCTGAGATTTAGATCGCTTAACATTTCGAGTTTGGCATTACCAATATTCAGTCTTGCTAAGAAAGAAAAAAAGTACATCATTCCAAACAATGGCATGATCTTCAAATCCAACTTTCTTAAGAACTTCTTTTCATCTTCTGCATTGAGTTCTTCTTCACCAAAAGACTCTAAATCGGCGATTTTTTCTTCATAAATGATCTTATCTTTTCCCATAATTGAAATCACAATTGTTCAGCTAAAAGCAAGAAATCTCTTCCAATTTATATCAATGTTGCGGTGCGTTATCATTCATGTAAACATGTCTCCGGTGAACTTGTCCGAAGTTATCTTTTTGATCTTCCGCATTATCTCATTTAAAATTTTGAGATCTCGTCTTATCAGTTGATCTTATCGGTACTATCAATGAGTAACACCACCAAACCATTATCGTTTGTATCCCTTTTTTTATTGCCCTCAAAACCATGTCAATGACCAAGTGTCTTATTGTGGTCGTATTGGGATACCTAGAAATATCGGTAACATTGTATACTAACGTTTCCAGCTGCAGATTATGCAGAATTAAAAAAGTTAGATGTAATCTTGAATTACCTTGTAGCAATTGTGTCAGGGGAAATGTCAAGTGTGAACCAATTCTTAAGGATATGAGGAAGAAGAATTATTCCACTACTTATGTTAGATCTTTGGAAAATAAAGTTGCAGAATTAGAAGGACTTCTAAAACACCTCAAGAACTCAGATCCTTTGGTTCAACAAGATATTATCAGATCGATCGATGTTGATGATGTTTTTGGAGGTAAGTCTACAGATGGTCATAAAAACTCTAAATCAGATGAGGATTTTGAAATACCCGTGGTTATCGATACTAATAACCAAACAATTTATGGCCCTTCATCCTTTTATAACGATGATATCACTTTGGTTTATGAACCTCAGAATTGTAAATCAAATTCTTTAGATTCAGTCGAGTTCCCTGAAAAGGAGATTATATATCATTGTTTGTCTAATTTTTTCAAATGGCAATATAGCGAATACTTTACATTTATTTATAGGGAATCGTTCTTGATTGATTATTTCAGAACTTTAAAGTCTATAAACAATTTCAATTCTTGCTATTCCACAGCACTTTTGTTCTCCATTATATCAATTGGTGCTAAATTATCTGAAATAGAAAAAATAGCTGAAAGAGCTCCTGAATTCTATGCTACATCAAAAAAATATATTTTCCAGGACTTGACTTCCAAAGTTACTACCATGCAAGCATTAATATGTTTGGCATTTTATGATTTAGGAGAGAATAATAGATCCTCAGCTTGGCTTTTGAGTGGATTAGGAATAAGAATGGGGATTGATATTGGTTTCCATTTAGAACCTGATAAATGGAATATCGAGAGTAAAAGGTTATTAACAAGTCATGATATAAATGTCAGAAGAAGAATCTTTTGGGGATGCTATAGCGCAGACCATTTTATAAGTTTGATATTAGGAAGACCCTGTATATTAAGAATGTCTAGCTCTACCATAGCTGACTCTGAAGATTTGCCTAGACTAGAAAATATGGAGGATTTTGAATTTCAAGATGAAAAATTTAAATTTGTGGTATCAACTCCCTTGAAATTTTCTGCTGGATTCTTATCCTTGAGTGATATTTTTTTCCAAAGGATCTATACTAGTAGAGATGAAGTACAAGAAAAAGAATTGAATAATTTCAATTTATCGATGCTTAATTATAGAACTCAGCTACCTGAAAATTTATCTTGGAATCAACAGAATTTAAAATACGATAAATACAATCCAGTCAAATCGGCATTCAGGTATAACTACTATTTGGTTATGTTACTATATAACCGTCCATTCGTCAATTCTAATGTAACTGAAGAGAATTCACCAAGAGAAATATGTAATGACATAATTGATGAACTTTATCTTACCGCAAAGAAGTTTGCAAAAGACTGCTCTTTGTATAAGGAGAAAGTATCAATTTTATCAATGTATTGTTTTATTATTGCCACCAGTATAATCATAGATTTTTTTAAATCCTCAGATATTATAGGACAAGAATATGCCCTAAAACTAGATCTATTTATAATGATATTGGATAATTCAAGATGGAATTTAGCAAAAAGATCAACTTCGGCTGCCAAAAATAAAATTAAAAGCTTATGGAAGAATTCCTATATCTTCAAGTGCCTTAAAAGAGAAGTAGCTAATAAATACACCAATGAATTCAAGATTGATGTTAACTCCAGCTGGTTTGGAGATTTTCAAACCCCCGATTTGGAATCTATGATCGGCTTCAACACAGATTTATTTTCACCGATTCAATCTGATTAGATCTCGGACTTTTTGTCCGACCTTCTATATAAATATCAATAAAGTATCTTTCGTAATACTAACCAAAATGACTATTACTCAACCGCAACAATTCAGATTAAGTTGCAGATCCAGTGAATTCAGGAAAAATACCTCAGAGATCTGTGACGGGTATGCTCAAGCCAATTTAATTGTTTTGCCTAAAAGTTTAGAAAAAGATTTTGAAGATCTATGTTTAAGAAATCCTGTTCCCTGTCCCTTATTGACAAAAACCTTGAACAAAAATCAAGTTTTGGATAAAAGGATCATAAGTCTGAATGATTTTGATATTACAACTGATATCCCGGAGTATAAAATATATGAAAAGGGTAAATTGAAAGAATCAACATCAGATATCACTGCCTATTGGACTAATGATCACGTTGGCTTCTTAATAGGATGTTCTTTTTCTTTTGAAAATGAATTGAAAAAGATTGGCTTAACCCCGAAACATCAACAAATGGGTACAAATGTCCCAATGTATTCTACAACAAAACATTTAGACCCAGCAGGAGTTTTTATAAATTGTCCTTATGTAGTTAGTATGAGACCATACAAACTCGAAGATATTGGAAAGGTAAGAAATGTTTGTAGAAAGTACTTGAAAACTCACGGTGAACCTATTGACTGGGGTTACGAAGCGATAGAAAGACTTGGTATTAGAAATATCCATAAACCTGATTTTGGTGATCCTATTTCCATAGCCGACGATGAAGTTCCAGTGTTTTGGGGATGTGGTGTGACACCACAAGCAGCTGTTCTTGAGGTTGGTAAGAACATCGAAGGGGTCATAATGGCACATTCTCCTGGTCATATGTTGATTTTAGATATTACGGACGAAGATGTCAAAACATTATGAAATATGTCTATCAATTTTTTTTTGCTTTTATAAAAAATATACAATTAATACGAATACATCAAAAATAACGTATAGAGCAAGATCCTGGAGGATGGAGATCTTCTAAAGCTAAGAGTTCTCTAATATGTATACAATAATCACGTGATGAAATTTTACCACTATTTAGTTATCTAGATTTTATTGTTTTAACTTTCCACTGTAATCGTGATAGGATTGGTCTTTGTTTTAAGTCTTGCCTTTCCAGGCAAGGTTGGTTGTCTTTCAAATCAAAGAGAAAAAAAAATAGATATGTAAAAATTGCAAGTTTCATAAAAAATACTTCCCCAACCATAAATCAGTGTTACAACTACATATGATTTTTTTAAAAAAATAAGTGAAAGAGGTTTTCTAAATCAAACATACTATAAGTAAATTGGATATAAACTTATCCTGAAATTTATTTGAATAACTCACCAAAATTTGGGTCGCTAAATTTATAATAATGGTTTTTTGTCCATCTTCTGAAAGTCTTACCAAACAAAATCATAATAACAAATGAACCATTGATAACAAGATTCATCATAAACATGATCCATGTAACAAGATTCATACCATTTAGGTTTAGCCAAGGCTGGAGTGCAAAAGTAAAAATCATACCAATCATATTTCTAAGGAAAATGATAATTACCATTGCTTCACTGGCCATACTTTGATAACAGTCAACTGCATATACCAAGACAATTGTCCCACTAGAACTCATAGCAAAACCTAAACATCCTTGACCCAAAACCACTGATACTGGCCATTTGTCACCATTAGACGATCCTAAACCGTATGCTAATAAACCAACTGAATTTGTGATTAGTGGGATAATCATTGCATATAATCTAAATTCTGGTTCCATTATACCGTTATTACGTTTAGCTAATTCTATAGCTAATTTATCAACAATTGGACCAACGACCACTCCCAATAGTGACCCGATTAATGGAGAAAAATTAGTCAAACCAACTGATCCTGCTGAAAAGTTATAAGGTGCAGCACCATAAATCTCTGTTTGGGTTGTATTTAATAATGATAGCCACATCATTTGGGCACCGTAAACTAAACCACAAAAGATTAATGCTGGGAAATGCAAGATGAAAAAAGGTCTGTATAAGATACATAAATAAGACCGCTTGTCATTATATTCGGTTTCAAACATATTGATTCTCTGCTTGTAAGTACGGATTGGGATTGAATGATCAATGGAATCATTATCACTATCGGGTATGTTTTTACCATTTATTTCAACCATACCTTTTTCTGAAGGATCTTGTGGTAATACCAGTTCTCTGGATTTAATTTGACTCACAATATCTGATTCCAACACCGTATCTTCCTCTGATCTAGTAAATGTGGAATCTTGCATGAAGAAAAATAAAACTACAAACGTAATACCAAATAAAATGGCCTGAAACCATGAACACCAACGCCATCCAATGGAATCAGCTATATAACCAGTTATTGCTGGACCAATATCACATCCAAAATAAAGACTTACCATGAAACCTGCTAGATAAGTACCTCTTTCATGTTGAAAGAACATATCGGTTGTTGAAATTTCAACTAAAGAGTCACAGGGAGCACCAGCAATACCAATCAAGATATTCATCGCATACAATTCACCAATACTTTCTGCTCTTGCCCCAATGATATTTGCAACAAGTACCACTACTGTGCATGAAACGTATACAAATCTTCTACCTATTTTTAATCCCAAAGGTTGTAAAAAGACACAGCCCATACCTAAGAATAAAAACAATAAAGCTGCAGCTATATTCAATTGTGAATATGTGCAATCGAATTCTGCAACATAAATGTCCCAGAGAGGTCCATTAAAATTACTGTTGATACCTAAAAACAATGCCAAACACCATAATAAAAAATATTGTTGATTTTTCTTTTTTTGACTCCATCTCAAAGGATCATTGGGATTACTTGTTGGTGGTGGTCTTAAGATGATCGCCTTGCCTGCTTGTTTTTTAACATGTAGATCTCCTTCGACATCAACCAAATGTATTGTTCCAGGCACTATATCTTCGTTCTCTGACATTTTTGCAGCAATTTTTATAGACCCTTGATTTTAGGTACTGTAAATTTTAAGGCTACGATTTACCTAATTGAATTCGTTAAGAACGTAAATACATACATATATATAATCTGTATACATATGTTTTAGTGCCTAATCTGTCAGTATCACAAGGTAGAGAGTCTAATCAGTTAGTATATTAGAGAAGATACAAACGGTTCTAACTTCCCAGAGCGGAATCTGCAACAGCAGAGTAGAAACTCTATTTTATAAAATGCAATGAAAATACAAAGTCTGAAGTCTAAAGAACTCTTATCTGATACGTTATCCAAATTATCAAGAGTTTTATGTCCTTGTAATTCCTTTTGGTTCAGAAAATAAAGAAAAAAAAAAAGACGACTCGAATGCTAGATAAAAACAATTATTAAGAAATAAGTGATTATAATTTGCAACTAGGCTCAGATTTGGTTCTTTAAGGTAACATTACATGAAAATGAATGCATAGGAATCATTCGGGGAATCTTATTATCACATATTATACACGGATACGATTGCCTATATGATTTAAGTTTTGATTTTGACAGCACTTATCAAGCAGAGGAAGTCTATTCACCCCTTACTTAGCTTATCTTATCTTTATCAAAGTTTCCCTCTTAAACAATGACCGAATCAACCTTGAAGGCTTTTCGTGATTACATTCTATTTTCGTCTTGGGTCGTATTATTAGGTTGCAAAATAAAAAGAATACTCATCCGATATTAACAAGGGGATCCAATACCAACTAATAAACCCATTGTAGAACAGTCACCTATCAGAGGACAGAAGTAAAAAGATTGAGGAGGATTGATTTAATAATTATGGATAAACTATTTAAATTTGGTTATCTAAAACTTGTTTGACGGTATCAAATACAGATTGTTTCAAGTCAATAAAAGGTCCAATCAATTTTTTAGTCTTTGAGTTATCTATAGTTGGCATATCAGAGAAGTCACTACCAGTTCCAGGTTTTCCCACTGGTAAACCTTCTCTTAATTGAGGGAACTTTTCACGAACAATATCTAAAATGAGTTGATTTGAATATCTTTCTTCAAAAGTGAAGAATCTTGTTTGAGTTAAATCAGTTTCATATGCAAAGACATGAGCTTTTGCAACATCTCTAACATCTATGAAACCACCCACAGAGTCAGGAACTTCTTGAGATGGTTTTAATTTCAAGACTTTATTGACATTTTCAGCTGAAAAATTTAAGGTGCCTCTAACTTCAGAATCAAACGCTTGAGGACCAAAAACCATAGTTGGATTTACAGTATTGAAGGTAAAGTTTGGTTTCTCTTTTTCAGCGAAATCCCAGACAGATTTTTCAGCAAAAGTCTTTGAGACTCTATAAGCTTGCATTGGGATCTCGGTATCATGTCTATCGATTTTATTCCAAGTTGCTTCCGTGATAACGGTATCTTTGGTATGTTCCTTGGAAGTGATTGCTGCAAATGAAGAAGTATAAACCAATCTTTTAACTTGTGGGGCATGTTTCTTAATTGAGTTCAAAACATTGGTTGTACCATGTAAGGCCGGAATTACAATATCACGTTCATGATCTTCAACGTCAAAAGTAACTGGAGAAGCAGCATGGAAAAATCCTATGATTTCAGGATTATCAATTAATACCTGATCAAAGGCTTCAGGTTTTAAAATATCTGGAATGACCACATATTTAAAATCATCATTTCCTATATTTTCTTTCAACTTGGATCCTTTATCATCAGATCTGACTGATCCTATAACTTTATATCCTTTTGCGAGCAATTGAACAACTAAATGTTGGGCGATATACCCATTAGCTCCTGATACGAAAACTGTAGACATACTTTTATTTAACGTAATTTATTTTTTATCACCACTTGTTTCTTTGTCACTACTTTATTCTTTATAAAGGATTTATTATTTGTAACTAATCCGTTCTGGTAGGAGAAACGACTATCTTATCTTGAACCTCGAGATCTATTTCCATTCCTTTTATATCGATATTTTTTAGATTGCGTCAAGCCGTTGATTAGTAATTGCAGCCACGGTTGCTGACAGATCTTAATGGTATATAATATACCAGGTATAACTGCTTATAAATTCTGTCGAGTATCAAAAATCAGTCAAGTATCAAAGAATCAGTCAAGGTTGATATGCGAATGCCCCTTTTTCATATGAAATGTCATTTCGGGGAAGACTGCATAATTGAATCGTATATGAAGCTCCACATATAGTCAAGAAAATCTTTGTTATTTATAGAGATGATCCAATAACCCTTTAAACGTTTATAAAACTATCCAAAAGAATAAAAAGAACATCTCAAAAAATATTCTTAAAACGATCTAAAGATGTACCAATATTTTTTTGCAGCAATTCTATTATTGAAAATAATTCAATGGGCCTATCATAGACACTTGGCTAAAAAATGGGGTTGTAAAGAACCATATAGTCAATCATCAGGTTTTTTTGGAATCCCTTATTTGAAGAAGCTTTCAGAAGACCAGAAACTGGGGTTCTATCTTGAAAGACATTTGGCCAATGCAAGACATGTTGGAAAATCAACCATAAAACATACAATTATTGGTAAAAAATTAATTGAAACTTATAATGGAGAAAACATAAAAGCATTCCTTGCAACTCAATTCAATGACTTTAGTATTGGCCATAGACAACAAGTTTTTCACTCCTTATTAGGTCATGGAATTTTTGCTAGTGATGGTATGAGATGGAAAACCTCTAGAGAATTATTAAGACCCCAATTTGCAAGAGAACAAATCAGCCACCTTAGAATGTTGGAACCTCATTTCCAAAATTTTGCAAGACTTGTTGAACAAGAAAAAGCCAAAGAATTCAACATCCAAGATTTATTCCATAGACTAACCTTTGACGCTTCTTCTGAATTCTTGTTTGGTGAATCTACTGGCACCTTATTATCAAGTTTCAATAATCAAGAATTTTCAGACTCTTTTTCTAGAGTTCAAGATATTCTTACAAGGAAAATGATGTTGGGAAATCTTCACTGGCTTTATAATCCAAAAGAATTTCAAGATTGTTTAAGGATAATTCATGAATCTGTAAGGTATTACGTAAATAAGGGTTTGAATTTAACTGAAAAACAACTAAGTGAAGCAAAGGGTTATATATTCTTATATGAGTTGGTTAAACAAACTAGAGATCCTCAGATATTACAAGACGAATTATTGAGTATAATGTTAGCTGGAAGAAATACTACATCATCATTATTATCGTTTTTATTTTTTGAATTATCAAGGAATCCAGAGGTCTGGCAAAAATTAAAAACTGCCATCTATCAGAGTTTTGGTGATGGAGAAAATTTAGATTTAGATTTAATTAGTTTTGAATCAATGAAGAAATGTCAATATTTGAAATATTGTATTAACGAAACTTTGAGAGTACATCCACCAATTCCAAGGAATCTTAG
>JANIWS010000033.1:0-31322 GCA_030555745.1 Yamadazyma sp. yHKB15 | reverse complement strand
ATAGTATATAGTATATAGTATATAGTATATAGTATATAGTATATAGTATATAGTATATAGTATATAGTATATAGTATATAGTATATAGTATATAGTATATAGTATATAGTATATAGTATATAGTATATAGTATATAGTATATAGTATATAGTATATAGATAGTATATAGTATATAGATAGTATATAGTATATAGATAGTATATAGTATATAGATAGTATATAGTATATAGTGTATAGTATATAGTATATAGTATATAGTATATAGCCTATCTTATTTATATTGGTATGTATTATATACTATTATACATTATATACTTACACATTATATATCTCACTCTCTTATACTGATTTATTTATATTCTTATTCTCATATTACATATATATACTTACATATACTTATATTCTTGTATTCATATATATAAACTTACATACTTATATCCTTGTATTCATATATATATACTTACATACTTATATACATATAATATCATTTATCTGTACTAATTTATTCTTATATCTCATATATATTCTCTTTATATTCTCATACTATACTTTTATAAATATATATATATATTCTCATAGTAAATATATATTCTTCTTTCTAGTGGTGTACCGATGTTCTTTTTTAGGTTGCAAAGATGTCGCGATGTAACCATTTTAAAAATATCGTATTGCCACGACATTATATAAACCCCAAAAAAACTTCATACGGCATCAAAGATAAGGTGGAAATATAAAGTAGGGAAATATCCTTTAGAAGAATCAAAAAGAACGACACAAAAACAAGTAGAAGACAAAAGAATGATAACATCGAAATTGAGTGAAATAAAATTTAAAAATTTCCATTATTCGTCAAATGTTCAATACTTGGATATAAGTGAAAAATTACCAAATATCAATAATAAAGTATTTAAAGAACATAAAAAACATAATACCAAACAAGAACAACAAAAAGAAGAACAACAAAAAGAAGAACAACAAAAAGAAGAAAAGGAAAAAGAAGAAAGAGAAGGAGAAATATTTTATAGTTCAAATTCTGATAAAACATATAAGGTATTAAAAATGATTGGAAAAGGACAATTCTCAATAGTATATTTAGTAAAATGTTATAATGATGATAAAAAATATGCTATGAAATTATTAAAACCTCAATATAATCATATTGGAATTGAAGAATATAATACCCTTAAATCAATTCATGAAAATTTAACCAATAAAAAAAATGGTATAATAAACATCTATGATTTCATTTATAAAGAAAATTTTTGTCTTATACTTGAATATGTTGAAAATAATCTTCTTGAAATAATTCCTAAACTTTCAATTAATAACATAAAATCCATTACAATTCAATTATTGAAAAGTCTTGAAATTATTCATAATCTTAATTGGTGCCATACTGATTTAAAACCTGAAAATATCTTACATAATACAAAACTTACAAAATTAACTGATTTTGGTAATGCTTTAAAATCCAATAATACTTCAACTTACCTTCAAACAAGACAATATAGAGCTCCAGAAATTATTTTAGGTTATAAAAATTGGAATTCTAAAATTGATATTTGGTCTTTAGGTTGTATTTTATTCGAATTAATTACTGGTGATTACCTTTTTGACCCTAATTATGGTGACTGTTTTACTAAAAATGAAGACCATTTAGCTCAAATTATCGAATTATTAGGTTATTTCCCTGACATTGACTTACTTAAAAATTATCCTCTTTCAAATGATTATTTTGTCTTACTGCCCAACGCTTTAGCATTCCCTAGTCTTGAATTTAAAAACATTAAACAACTCAAATTCTGGAAATTAGAAAATGTTTTAATGGAAAAATATAAAATTAATGATAAATTATTAGTGGATTTCTTATTATGTTGCTTACATTTTGATTTTAATCAAAGATCTACTGCTACTGATTTACTTAATCATCCTTGGTTAAAAGACAAAGATTATTTTAAATTTAAAAATTTCTTTTAATCCTTTAATTCTACTTGTATTAATATAACACACTTTTTGAGGTCTTTCTCTATCTCCTCTATCTCCTTTTATATATATGATTTCTAAGTTCTTCTATTGGTATATCTTTATACTTATCAAATGGTTGATCAAGAATTTTATACATTGAAGATCCCTCTTTAGCTTCTTTAGCTTCTTTAGCTTCTTTAGCTTCTTTAGCTTCTTTAGCTTCTTCTTGAATTACTTCCTCAGCTACTTCTTTAACTTCTTTAGCTTCTTCTTTATGTTCTTCTTTATGTTCTTCTTTATGTTCTTCTTCAACTTCTTCTTTATATTCTTTATGTTCTTTAGGTTCCTCTGGAACTAAATCTTCCTCTTTTATGTCTTCGGTCTGTTCTTCTTCCTCTTCTTCTTCCTCCTTCTTAATCTCCTTCTTAACCCTCTTAGGCATTAATTCATAACTACTCTTCATTTGAAACCCATCATCTTCTTCCTCATAATCCAATTTCACTCTCTTCTTCTTTTTCATAGGCTTCCTGGGTTCTTCTACAGAGTCCTCCACCTTTTCTTCACTCAAACCAAAATAGTCTACCAACACTTTCCCTTCCTTTATAGTATTCTCAAATTCATTATCTCTCAATGCTTCTAGCACAAAAATAGAACCTTCAACCAATTTTCCAATAACAAAACCCCTATCCAAACCAACCACATCATCATCCAACGTTATGAAAACCATCTTAGTATCAACTGAATATCCAACATACCCTCTTTTAAACCTTAATCTTTTATTAGTTTCCAATTTTTCACCTAAATTAGCTTCAAAACTAATAAGTTTACCCTGATTTTCCAACTTCCCCCGAAACTCATGATTTAAAATCTGTTGCAATACCCTTCTGGTACTGCTTTCACACTCCTTACACCATAATTCCACTATCAAACTGCCTTTGGTCGTTATCACTTCAATCTTACCAGTTGTATTTGGTTCCATCACTTCGCGAAATATTTCAGATCTGTCAACACTTGAGATTATCAACACATTTCATTTCAAGCTCCAGAAATCGGCTTTTGCAGCGTCTTTTCATCACATATAAACGCTCCCAGTCAATTCCCCGGTGTCAAATTGCTATATAATTTGAATTGGCTTTGTTATCGGCTTTTTTATATCCATTTTATCTCATTTGAAATTAACCGCCAACAAATTGATTTATTCAATTTTTTGGTACTTTAATCTATAAAGAGTTATCCAATTCGTCCTTTTTAAAGACAAGTCCAATTGCTTTCATTGATTTCATTGATTTTATTGTAGTTGTGTTTTTTTAACTGCACATTTAGTGATTTTTTTTACAAAGAAACCATTCTTGTTCATTTTTCATTTAGGTGTTCCTAATTTGATCTTTAATTTGGTAATCTTTTGATTTGGTTTCATTATGAGTTCCCTTAAATCATTTATCAAGTCTGTTAGAAAGGCAAAGACAATTGCTGACGAAAGAAATGTTGTCAAGAAAGAAAGTGCTTCTATTCGTACATCTTTCAAAGATATAAATTTAGATCAAAATACAAGACGTATAAATATATCAAAATTATTATACTTATATATCATTGGAGAAAAAACTCATTTTGGTCAAGTGGAATGTATTAAATTACTTGCATCTCCTAAATTCATCGATAAAAGATTAGGTTATTTAGCTACCATGTTATTATTAGATGAAAATCAAGAAGTTTTAACATTATTAACTAATTCATTAGATAATGATATGCAACATCCAAATCATTATGTAGTTGGTTTGGCTTTATGTTGTTTAGGTAATATAGCTTCTCCTGAATTAGCCAGAGATTTATATACAAATGTCGAAAAATTAATAAATTCTGGTAATCCTTATTTAAAGAAAAAATCTTGTATTGTTGCATCAAAATTAATTGAAAAAGATAATGAATTAATTGAATTTTTCATTGATAAAATTCCCATCTTAATTAGTGATAAAAATCCAGGTGTTTTATTAAGTTGTTTAACTTTAATTTTAAATTGTTTCAAATATGGTGATAATGAAACTAAAGAAAAATTAATTAAATTAACACCAAAATTAATTTCCCATTTAAAAAAATTAGTTAATTCAGGTTATAATCCAGATTATGATGTTTTAGGTATAAATGATCCATTTTTACAAATTAAATTAATAGAAACTATTACAATTTTTGCAAAGAATTCTAATAATTTCCCTTATTTTGAACAATTTAATGATATTTTAACTCAAATTTGCTCAAATATTGATATTGGTAAAAATGTTGGACATTCAATCTTATATGAATGTATTAAAACAATTTTTGAAATTGATTCAGATAAATCATTAAAAATTTTAGGTATTAATTTATTAGGTAAATTTTTATCAACAAAGGATAATAATACAAGATATGTTTCATTAAATACATTATTAAAAGTTATAAATATTGAACCTAATGCAGTTCAAAGACATAGATCAATTATTGTTAGTTGTCTTAACGATGGTGATATTTCAATTAGAAGAAGATCATTAGAGTTAACGTTTGCAATTTTAAATGAATCAAATATTAGAGTTTTAATTAAAGAAATTTTAAAATATTTAATTGAAACTAATGATAATGATTTAAAACCATTTATTATTTCCCAATTAATTCTTAGTTCAGAAAAATATTCTCCAAATGATAATTGGAAATTTGAAAATTTAATTAAAATCATTAAAAATTCAGGTGATTTTATTAAAATGGATATGATTTCAAACATTTTAGGAAATATGATTAGAATTAATAATGATTTAAAAAAACAAATAATTTTAAAATTAATTTCAAGTAATTTTGATGATTTAAATCAATTTGGATTATCAATTATTGTTATTTGGAGTGTTGGAGAATATTATGAATTAATTAAAAATGAAAGAATTGTTATAGGACAAGTACAAGGACAAAGTCAAGGAGAAGAAATTGGATTAAGTGAAGATAAGATTTTAGAATTGTATGATTTAATCCTTAATAATTCAATTTATAATGAAGATCAAATGAATCAATTAATCAATTATACATTAACATCATTAATTAAATTATCAACTAAATTCAATTCAACTTCAGGTATTGAAAAAATCAGATTATTCTTTGATAAATATAGTAAAAATGATAATTTAGAAATTCAAATTAGATCAATTGAATTTGGTGAAATTTTAACCAGTGATTTAAAAATTAAAAAGGGATTATTATCAAAAATGCCACCACCAAGTAAAAAACAAATTCAAATGTTATCTTTAAGTGGAAATGAAAATAGCAATTCATCAATAAATGATAAACAAGTAAATTTTGATAAGAAAATTGAAACAAATGATTTATTAGATTTTGCAGAAGTTAATAAAAATGATTTATTAGCAGATATTTTTACAAAAGATCCACCAAAACCTAAAAAAGATGATATAATGGATTTATTCAATACTACACCAACAACTACAAATATACCAGAACAAAGATCCAAACCTCAAGAAACTAATTCATCATTATTTGATTCAAATTCCAAATCATTACCACCTGTTAATTCCCTTAAAGCATTTATCAATTCCGATGTCACCATATACTTTATTCCCAAAACCATTATCAATGGAGAAGCTCAAATTGAGTCACAAATTATTAGTAACAAAACCATTACTAATTTACAATTCATGATTGCTGTACCAAAATCACAAAAACTTTCAATTTCAACCAATGCAAATACTAATATGAATTTGGTTGAATCAAAAGATACGGTAATTCAACATATAAAATTAACAGGAAAAGAAGGTAGTAAGATTAAATTCAGAATTAAACTTAGTTATAGAGTTAACGATAATCAAATCGATCAACAATTTGATTATAGTGGATTTGAAAAGACTTTATAGAATATATTGATCATATTTACTCTATCACTCTTATAAACTTCTTAATGCTAAAACTTGTTGATGCTTTAGCATCAACAAGTTTAAAACATCAAGAAACGAAAAGAAGTAGTATGATTATAATTCAACAGAAGTACTAACACCAGAAGCCATATCATTGACTTCATCAGCAAAACCATGACCACCGCCAATGATTCTTTCACTGATAGGAGCAATGAAAGCATTGTAGACTTGAGTAGCACCACCGGTGACTGGAATACCAATATATAATAAGAAGAAAGTTTTGAATAACCAGTAGAAAGGAATCCAGTATAAGATAGCCTTTGACCAGAATTCAATAACATTTAAAAAGGCAAATACAACCCAATAGGTTAACAATTGAGTATCATCACTAGTAGTACTGGTTTGTAAAGCAACTAATGAATAGTAACCTGGAACAACAAAACCTGCAATATTTGATAATAATTGACCAATACCTCCAACGTTTAAGAAAATTAAAACAAAGTAAACTGCAACAACCCCAAGAACAGCATATGATCTTGGTAAGCCTGATTGAGCTTCAAAATGATTTAATGGTGTAACACCAACGGTTTTCTATATAGTTAGTATTGATACCTTCATAGCAAAATAAGCATCAAAACCCAAAAATATTCAAAAATCCTCCTTTTGAGTTCCTGAAAATTGGTTAATAGCATTATCAGACCCAATTAAGTCTTTGTAGCCACTTAATCCATTCTAATACCTTTACATACTGAGTCAATTGATGATAAAATTTTTGTAACTTGATCCATTTTATTTGTCGAAATGTGAAATTCAAATTTGCGATTTCAACCATATTAGGAATATACACTCATTGGATGATGATATAAGGTTTGGCACTGTTTGAAGATGTTTGGGTATTTGGTAAATGTACCTGTGGCTTGTGGAGTAGTGTATTTAGGTATATGGTTTTTTTTACGGGTTTTTACAAGGTCTGGAAAGGTTTATAGCTTAATATAGGTTAAAATATATTTGCAGCCATTTAAAAGAGTGGAATGAAACTGGATTTTAACCATGAATTGGGAAGTATATGTTAACTGAACGGTTCCAAAACATATTTGAATGATTTTGGATAACCAAAATGGGTTTTTTATTAAAGAAATTAAGAAAAAATTGAGTTTATCTTAGATTTAAGTCCTAAATTCATTCATATTTAGTCAAATTTCTTCAAACTTTCTTCTATTATATTCTCTCTTCCATATCTCTACACACAATAAGCTACATCCCCGTCACATCACCAAAACAAGCTCAAACCATCTTTTCTTTATCATCATAACTTGATATTCAATCTCTCAAAAGTCTGCGAAGAATAATGTTGAAAAGTTCATTAAAAACTTTATTATGGACCAGAACTCCTTCTAGACCGTTTTTCCATACCCTAAAACCTATCAGAACGTTTCATACCACCCCAAACTTGTATAAGCCCAAAAAAGGGAAAGCCAATACAAAACCTGCCGCTAAAAATACATCCAAAAAAGAAAATGAAAAACATGATGTTAAATCTTCAAATGAACTGATCCTTGATTTAGACGAAATAAAGGGTAAATTCGAAAGAATTGTCGAAAAGTTTTCTAAAAAAGTAAATGAAATCAAGTTGGGTAAGACAAATCCCCAAATTTTCGATAACTTGAAAATTCATATCGATGGTGATGTTTTAAACTTCAAAGATTTAGCATCAACCTCTGTTAAAGGAAGAAACTTAATCATTACCTTATACGATAAAGACTACAGTTCCAACATCATCAATAGTATTTTGGATCTGGACTTGAACTTGAATCCTGTAGCTGACCAATCGAATCCAAATCAATTGAAAGTTCCTTTACCTCCAATCACAACTGATATCAAAATGCAACAAGTAAAACTCTTGAAAACTCAATTTGAAAACTTCAAAAACAGTAATAATTCCCTTAATTCTGTCAGATTGGACTATAAGAAAAAATTCGATAAAGAGGTCAAACAAAAGGGTAATAAGAGTGATGGAGATTTAAAAGAATTTAAAGATTTCGAATCTTTACACAAAACTTATTTAGATAAACTCACAGATATTTTTAAAACCACTGAAAAGCAAATGATGAAGTAATTCTTACTTTTCTCCCATTGTATATAACATTAGAAAAGGAATTAAAATGTAAAATTAACTATATTACCAAAAAATCTATTATTATTCTTATAACACCATTTTATCACACTTAAACCATCTCTAATTAAATCATTCAATTCTCCATTACCTATACTATAAAACTCATATACATCGTTACTTATCATGAACCCAATAAGGTTATCAAATTTCACATAAGTTAATTTTTTATCGGTATTATCTCCAGTTAAATTTTGAATTGTATTCGATTTACTATTGTATAGATTCGTATAGTAATAAGTATAATTCAAATAATTGAATCCTTGGGGTAATTTACTCATAATAAACTGATTTTTCACTTTATCCTTACATATAAAATGATGTAAAGATTTTGGAATATTCAAGTTCATATCACTTAATTCTGAATACATTCTATCCTTCAATTCAAAGCTTATGATATTTTCAATGATTTTATTTGCCATTTGTTGCACTTTAAAGAAATTGTTTTTGTTAGTACTAACTAAAATAAGATTAATCAACTTTGGCTCTTCATAATATTTCCCATCAACTACCAATAACTTTGCAAGATCAAAAGTCTTCACATAACAATATAAAAATCCATTTGAATTAAAATTTGGTAAACAAATGGGTAACCAGAGGTCTTCCTTTTCGATATCTTTGATATTGTTATGGTTATTGCTTATAATTAGTAAAAGTAATTTTAAATCTTCATTACTGATTTGATGATTTTTAGGTAAGATTTGGCTTATGATATGATTCAAGTCTGAAGTAACTAAACCAAATAGAATATCTTGAATTCTTTGATGTAATACAATGGAGGATATTTTTGATCTGATTGTATAGCTCAATTTGAACGTAGGTAATGATTTCTCCAACAATTGACCTATATAGTATTGGAAATCTTTACCATAAGTTAGATTCATACATAAATTATCGAAATTTTGAAAATCTAGTGGAGTTAATATCTTTCGTAGATCGTAATTCATTCTATTCTGATAGTATTTCATGATGATTGGTTTCGAAAGAATAGCCAATAAGTAGTTATAAAGGATATTTAATTGGTTTTCTAATTGTTGGTACTTGTTTAGATTTTGATTTAAGGCCATTTCATAGTTAATTTTGGTTATTGATACTAGAATAATAGGGTTTCGATTTAAAATCAGTATTTTGGAGTTTTTAGTTTCTATTACTCTTAATTCCTCATTCAATTGGTCTTCGAAACTCGAAATTATGGTGGTTATAAGTCCAGCGTATCCTATGATCAAATCGTCATCACCATTCATTGAGTATATTGGTTTACCAGATACTGAAAAGATGAAAAAATGCTTCAACTTGGAATTGAACTCATCCACGGTCAAATTCTTATTGATGGAAATATACTTATCGAAATACTCTTGATCCAGGAGCTTTTCATAAGGAAATATATTTAGATCAGTAAAATTGGTATTAGGTTTATTCTCATTGATATCTTCATTGATTTGATTAAGTTCATTTGTTTGGTGCAATTCGTTGGATTGGCGGCTTTCGTTGGGCTGAAAGCTGTTCTGGCTACTTATATCGGTCACATTGGACTCTACGGGCTCAATTTCTGGCGATCTATCTATGGTAACGGTGGAAACTGCTTGTGTTGATATTGAAAAGGGTATTATATTCATGAAGTTTTCGCATTCTCTCGTCGCCCTAAATTTAGCGGCCCTTCGACCCAGCCTGGTACCAGGCTGGTTCGAGGCTCCGTACCAAAGAACCAATAACCAATAACCAGTACAAGAATACAAGAATACAAGAATACAAGAAGTATTAGAAATAGAAGTAGAAGTAGGAGTAGAAGTAGAAGTAGGAGTAGGAGTAGGAGTAGAAGTAAATAAATGTATTAAGTCAAATTAGCCCCTTAAAAACATATACCAGATTAAAAAGACAAAGAAGAACCCAATACCAGCAATTGGAGCCATTTGTTTTAACCAAGCATCAAAGTTAATCTGTTGAGCTTTTTTCCTATATTTGATACTATCATTTCTAAGACTTGAAGATAAATCACTCATTTTATCTAAAGAATCACCTCTATATAATAAGTCTTCGATATTTTTAGTCATGACCTTTTTAACATCTGCTAGTTCATTATTTAATTTATCTAAATTGGATTGAGCTCTTTGATCCTGATAAATCTTTTTAGTTTTGCTCAAAAATGTATCAAAAGATGTGAATCCATAAGGTCTAGCACTAGAGGCCAAAGCTGAATTCCCATGGGAGTTATAAAATTCATTTGAAATCTCTTTTAAATATGAAAATGCTAATTTCCTAGGGTATGATCTTTCACAAATACACAAGTATATGATAGACTGGGAAATGATATAGTTGATATTATAGTCTCCTGATTCAATTGTAGCTTGTGGTTCTGAATTTGGAGTAATTCTTGATATTAAAATCTTACATTTCTTCTTTTGTTCTACAAGTCCGGGTTCATTATCATCATCAACAGATCCACATAATGGAAGTGCTATAAGTTAGTATTTCTTCTTTCTTTCTTCTTTATTCCTATACTTATTCTGACCTGGTATATCATTAGTTGTTCCATAGCTGTTTCATCTTCATACTAAATAAATCCTTTGAAAAAATTGTAAATTCCATAGAAAAAACTCTGGAAAAAACACACAAATAAGAAACTAAGATATACCAGAAGGATTGACACTCTTAGAAACCACTAATTGCTCCAAAAACTCTACTTACCGTCGTATCTATAAATCAAAGTTGATTTAACCATTGCTTAAGTGTTCGCGAAATCATTTTCAAATCATCTCAGTATAAAAAGACGAAGCAAATACCCAAAAACGATGGATTTGACCAACTTATCCAACACTTTGCCCATTACCAAGAGCGTCACCAAAGAGAGTATTGATGATGTTAATAATGAGTTAAATCACGAGTTCAAAAACGCTGCTAGATCTGTCACAAATCTTTATAATAATCTTAATCAAGACAAGGACAAAAATCCTAAATCTTTTCATTCACACCATGTTCAAGCAGACCTGAAACCTTCTATGGGGCTGGTTGGTCTGCTTGGACTGGTAAGTGATAATATAGCAGAAGATCCAAAAGAAACATTCTCAAAAGCTGCAAAATCAGTGGCATCGCTTTATAGACTAAGCAATCATGCCAATAATCTAAATCAATACTATGGATACCTTTCTTGTTTGAATGACTTGCTACAGATAATAGAATCAGATGGTGATATAGAGAACTGGGCCTTGACAAGGAAAATCGAAATCGAAAATATGAATAATAACCCAACTACAAAATGTAAATTTGGTGATGATGAGTTTGATCATGATTTTAAAATGAATAAAAATCTTATACTGCCTTATAAATTCAAACTAAGTTATCCACCATTATCAGTTAAAAAGCCAAAACAATCCCAGAAACCTAAACAAACTCAAAAACTGAAACAAACCCAGAAACCCAGTCAAAAATCTAAATCTAATTCTACTTCCTTAAAATCTCCAACTAAAGAAGATGATAAAAAGAGGAAAGTATTTTCAAATAATCTTAATCCTAGAAAGAAAAGGAAAGACAGCATTTAAAAAGAAAGCATTTAGCATTTGCATTAATGATATTTATTTAACTTTATATACATATTAATAAAATAAATATTCTGTATTTTGTTTCTCTATAACTAATAATCGAATAATCCATCTTCATTGTCACCATATTCTAATTCACTCTCTTCACTGTCTTCTTCTGAATCATCATCATAATCACTTTCAAAACTATCTTCGACAATACCTTCTAATGATAAACTATATAATGTTTCACCTTTGGTATAAGTATTATTTGGGATTTCATGAGTCGATTCAATGAAACAATTAGTTAATTTAGATTTAGAATGAATTGTAACATTATTTCCAACAATACAATTTTCTAATTGAACATCATCATCTATTATAACATTATTCATTATTAAATTACCAGTTAATTTAACTCTTTTACCAATTTTACAATTATCTCCAATAACTGTCTTTTTAACATTAGTTCTTTCACCTAATGTTGAATGTTTACCAACTAATGAATCAATTCCGACATTCGCTAATACTTTATCCTTTGGTGGTTGGTTAACTCCATTAAGAATTGATTTTTTAACTTGTTGTTGCATTTCATAACGATTTGCTTCCATCAAGACTTGATTATTATTAACTCTGAAAAATGAAGCAATATCAGGAATGATTGAAAATCCGATTGTCTCTAAAGGTTTTGAATGTTTCCATGATCTTCTTGCTAAGTCTCTTAATATTTTGATAATTGAATGATTTGAGAAATAACTTTCATTAAATTTTAATTCATTTTGTTTAAAAATTTCAAAAATTTTGGTTGATCCAAAGAAAATTGAACTATTTAATAATTTTGTACTTATGATTGAATTTGGATATCTCCAACACATTTGAGTTCTGATTTTCAAAAGTTTATGGAAATCGATATCTTCCTTTAAATATAAATCCAAAAGATTCGATTCTGTGTACATTGTATAATTTATGGGGAAGATTCTATTTTTTTTGTCTTCGATTTCTAATTGGTTTTTATAGTAGTAAACTAATCCAATATCATTATCGTTTTTGTTTCTATAATTTTCAATCAAAACTTGAGGTGGTAAATTTGTGATGAAATCACAGGGTAAAATCACGAAATTCTTATATGGTTCAATGCCTTGTTTATAGAAATGGTATAAAATAGAACCATTTTTGTCCAGATTTGGAATTGTTAAAATATCGATATCGTTCAAATAAACTTCTTCATTAGTTTTTTTAGAATTGATTTGTTCAATCTTCATTTTATATTGCACGAGGAATTCACTTATAGGTTCTTCGCCTTCTTCATCTACCACCAAAGTGACTTTAGGGAAAAATCCCAATTCACACCAATCCAAAACTTTTTGAATCATTGGTTTATTTCCAATTGGTAATAATGCTTTTGGTGTTCCTGAACTTCTCACAGTTGAAAATGGTGATAAGTTCTTCCCTGGTCCACATAAAATTATAGCATGAAACTCCATCTTTTCTCTTTTTCTTCCTTTGCCTTCTTTATATCTTCTTTCACCTGATAATAAGCTGATTTGGTTGAATATAAAACAATTTAGGATAGCGGTTAACGAAAATAAAATGGATAAAATTCAATCTGTAAGTCCCTTTTTAAAATACTTTTTTGGCACAATATAAACTAGAATACCTTAAAATTAAATAAACCAACTTATAGCGTCGTAATTGCACTCCTTGACCTTAAAATCTCCTGGTAAACCCAACGATCTGTGTCTTCTCACAGTTTTTTTTTTCTTCTCTGTGATGAGAGTTCGCGCTCTTTGCCACTGATAGAAATATCACCATAATCAAGCGGTAAGATTGAAGGTTTTTAGAGAGAATACGACCCAAGGAGTTCTAATTGATAATATTTGAGTCCATATTTCGAATTACCATACCTAATTTACCCCTATAATCACTTTTTTTTTTTTTCGTTGACACTTATTTTAGCTTTTTTTTGCTGATATTTATTTAAAAGCTTAAAGAGATCACCATGGCAGAGGAAGATCCATTACTTCAAGCTTTAAACCAGGAACAACCTCAGGAACCAGTCCAAGACCAAGTCCAGGATCCAGAAAGAGAAAAGGCATTGAGAAAATTTAAGAGCAAGTTGGTTGAACATAGAAATTGGGATGCTAGATTGAAAGATTTGAGACTTAGCATACGAGACTTGGAAGATAACTATACCAAGACTGAAGACGATATTAAAGCTTTACAATCAGTTGGTCAAATCATTGGTGAAGTCTTGAAGCAATTAGATGATGAGAGATTCATTGTTAAGGCCAGTTCAGGTCCTCGTTATATAGTAGGTTGCAGAAATACCATTAAAAAGGAAAACTTAAAAAATGGGGTTAGAGTTTCATTGGATATGACTACTTTAACTATCATGAGAATTTTACCAAGAGAAGTCGACCCATTGGTTTACAATATGACTACTTTTGAACCTGGTGAAATTTCTTTTAATGGTATTGGTGGTTTAACTGAACAAATTAGAGAATTAAGAGAAGTCATTGAATTACCTTTAAAAAATCCTGAATTATTCACTAGAATTGGTATTAAACCTCCAAAAGGGGTCCTTTTATATGGTCCTCCAGGTACTGGTAAAACTTTATTAGCCAAAGCAGTTGCTGCAACTATTGGTGCAAATTTTATATTTTCCCCTGCATCTGCAATTGTTGATAAATATATTGGTGAATCAGCTAGATTAATTAGAGAAATGTTTTCTTATGCAAAGGAACATGCACCTTGTATTATATTCATGGATGAAATCGATGCAATTGGTGGTAGAAGATTTAGTGAAGGTACTTCAGCTGATAGAGAAATTCAAAGAACTTTAATGGAATTATTAAATCAAATGGATGGATTTGATACTTTAGGTCAAACCAAAGTTATTATGGCTACAAATAGACCTGATACTTTAGATCCTGCATTATTAAGAGCTGGTAGATTAGATAGAAAAATTGAAATTGGTTTACCAAATGAAGTTGGTAGATTAGAAATTTTTAAAATTCATACATCAAAAATTGCAAAACAAGGTGAATTTGATTTCGAATCTGCTGTTAGAATGAGTGATGGTTTTAATGGTGCAGATATTAGAAATGTTATAACTGAAGCAGGTTTCTTTGCTATAAGAGATGAAAGAGATTATATAATTCAAAGTGATTTAATGAAGGCTGTTAGAAAAGTTGCTGATGTAAAGAAATTAGAAGGTAAACTTGATTATGAAAAATTATAACTTGACTATATAAGTACTTTTTAAATGTATATTTACATGAATTTTTAATCTATATTATATAAAATTAATTTTTATTATAAAAAAATTAATTTTTTGGTGATAAATTATCTAAATGTGCTTTTAAATAAGGATTATCTATTTTATTTAAATGATTAGCAATCTTTTCACCTAAGAAATCTTTCATTTCTTGGGTTAATTGTTTTGATTCTGAATCTTTTTGTAATTGTAATTCTTTTTGTTTAGCTAAATAAATTTCTTGTTCCTTTGATAATGGCATTTGAGGTTTATTTAATCTTCTAGCTTGTAATTCAGATAATATTCTTGATTTATGTTTTGAATATGGATTTCTTAATTCTTTTAAGATTTTTGATGGGAATGGAGGAATTGATAAACTTTGAAATTCAAAAGTTTTTTCCATTACTGTTTCTTCAATAGTTGATAATTCACCAACTTTAAATTCTCTTGGAGGATTTGGCCAAGGGATTTCAATGTTATCATGATGTTTTATAAATCTTTTTGGCATCCATTTTTTATATCTGTCATCATAGTATTTATCTTTATAGATTAATTCATTAGCAACAACGTAATAAGTTTCACCTTTATCGTTTCTATCCTTTGCGGCCAATTTAATATGGTCTAATGGGATTTGTTTGGGGTAGTCAACCAAAAAACTTTCTTGTTGGTCAAACCATTGAAATTTTGGTATGATCTTCTTTTCGGTTATGTCAGATAAAAAAACTGCATCAAATTCTTTAGAATATTGGAAAACTGTTGAAACGGTTCCCTTATGTTCTCCCTTGGTAATATAAACTAAATCTCCTTCAGTTAAACCAATTTCAGTAAGTTTCGTTTTTTGTTCTTTAAGTGGTACTTGATTTAAATTGGTTTCAAACGTTGGTAATACAAATCTATTATTACTTTTTGTTTCTCTGGCTCTTAATTGTTTAGGTAAATTATTCAAATCTTTTTGAAACCTTCTTCTAATAATATTCGACATCTTTATTTACCCTTATCTTAACTCAAATATCTGATATCAACTCCCTTTTTTTGGTATTTCTCTATTAGTTGTTTTGGTTTTTCTAAAGTGATCTTTTCTGTCCTTTTTTATGGTACTTTATATCCCCTTACTGTTCTTTTTGATCCCCTTATTTGGTCTTTATGTTAAGTGAAAAATTTTTGATTAGTGCGATCTTCAAAAATCTTGGGAGATTTTGTGACACCTCCGTACACCTATAGTAAAAGAAATAAAATTAAAAGAGTAAATAAAAGGTAATACTTTAATACATATATTACATTATTCTGTACAGATATTTATAAATTCTTGTTCGTTAACTATATGTTAGTATTTGTTTTGAATTTTTTTGGTTTTTAAATGTATACATACTTTCACCATCTTCATCTAAATCAAACTCATCAATCATGGCTCTTAATTCATCATCAGTTAAATTCTCTCCTAATTCTTTAGCTACTCTTCTTAAATTTCTTAATGTTATTTTTCCAGTATTATCATCATCGAATAATTTGAATGCTCTTTTGATTTCTTCTAATGGATCTCTATTTACTATCATTTCTCCCACTATTATGTTAGTATTTTATCTTTCTAAGTATTCATAGTACTTTCTTCGAAAGAACTATCATTACTGGTGCTTCTTGCTTCTTCGAAACAACTAAAACATTGTTGCCCTCAAGAATTAACTAGAATAGTCTTTGTTTCTTCGAAACAAAAAAGATTGTTGCTTCCAAGAAGCAACAACTACAAAAAGAAAAAACATACCTGCTTGAAAAAAATTTTCATAACTAATTAAATTACCATTATCAGTATCATATTCATGAATTATATCCAAAACCTGCCTTTTAGATAATTCAAATCCTAAAGCTCTAAATGCGACCTTCAATTCATGATAATCCAAATATCCATCATTATTCATATCAAATAACAGAAACGCCTCTCTGATTTCCTGTTTCTGTTCATTCAATAACTCCACTTTCAAGTTTCCCAATCTTTTAGACATCTTTCTTTAATACCAACCTTGTAAACTGAAAAAAAAAAAAACTCCTAATTCTTGTCAAAATACCTGTTTTCAAAAGCGAAAAAAACCTATTATGTTAATATCAACACTTTCGTTCCAATTATCCACTTACTGAAGCTCAAAAACACTTGGGAAGTGTAATATTCTCCGTTTGTGGTGGTTTATACTTACTTCCAATCTGTTGATACTCGCGAAACTTTCGCGTATGAATATATCGGTAGGCGACTATGTTAAGTTCAAAGGACAGGCTGCTACAGTAAGATTTGTAGGTCAGACTAGCTTCGCTCGGGGTGTATGGGTTGGGCTAGAGCTACTGGAGCCCCAGGGCAAAAATGACGGTTCTATCAATGGAATTGAGTATTTTAAATGCTCTAAACCTGGTTTATATGGGTTATTTGTTTCTCCTAATTTATTACAACTGCTTAATGCTTCTCAGGAGGAAAAACGTGAAGATGCGGGTGCTGGTGTTGATGCTGTTAATAAGGAGTTGAATCTGACTACTGGTAAGGGGTCTAGTGAACATTTGGCTTTACAGCCAAATGTTCATTCGCCAAAAGACCCTCTACAAGAAGCAAGTCCCAAGGCCTCGCAAGGAGACTCCAAGAGACTTGAGATGATAATTGATAAACTCCAGTTCAAACTTCAGGATACTCTTAAAGACCTCAAGTACCATAAGCTGAAACTTTCAGATTTAGAACAACTAGAGCTAAAATTGGAATCACTCACTATAGACAGAGATTTCTTTAAAGACCAATCTGTAACTTTACAAGAAGATTTAAAGTCTTTAGAAGCAAAGTATAATAATTTACTTCAGGAGTTCGAAATTGTCAAGGAAGAACTCGATGTCACCAAAGAAATTGAAAATGAAATCGAAAGGGATTCCAATTCAGCTGATTTGGCATCTCTCATTTCTAGGATCAAGCAGCTTGAACTAACAATTGTAAATCTCAAGTCAGATAATGAATCTAATGAATTGAAATTAACTAATGAAATTATAAAATTATCAGAAAATTCGGTTGCCAAAGCTGATTATGATTTACTAAATAAAAAATTATCTGACGCCGAAGACACAATAATCAATTTGAAATATCAAATTGATTCGATTAATGACCTGGATCAAATTGTTGATAATTTAACTCAAGAAAATGAACAGTTGACTTTGAAAATTCAAAGCATGACCAAACAATTAGATGATCTCAATGAATTACAACAGTTGGATAATGATCTACAAGAGCATCATAATCAAATCGAAAAAGAATTAAATGATACCATCAATAAATTAACAATCAAATTAAATCAACAGATCCTGAAGTATAAAGAATTGGAATCTAAACCAGCGGATAATCCTCAAGTAGACCTTGAACAAATTACAAAATTGAATAAAATCATTGATAATTTAAAATTGGAATTAAATTCTAAGTCAAGAGATTTACATTATGCTAATTTCTTGCTAACTATTACCAAAAATCAAATATCTTCTATTGAAGATAATTCGATTAAACTAAGATTGAATTCAATTTCAATCAGTGAAATATGTAAATATATTAAACATGATAAACTCGAATTATATTTATCGTTCTTAAAGTCATTATTGATTGAATCAGCAGATATTGCCGATGAATTGATTGATAGACTGGAGAATCTTGTTACAGATTTATTACTCCATATTCAAAATCAAACAATATCACAATTCAAGTTACATAAAGTCATTGATGTCTGTAAATTTATATTTCAAAACATTAAATCAAATTCCAGTTATAATAATTGTTGTTCAGAGTTTATTAAATTCCAATTCAATTTCCATGATCATGATCTAATACCTTTAATAAAGCAGCAACTAAAAGACTTTGATACTGAAGTTAATGAAAGGTATGATTTTAAGATCCAATTTGAAGATCCAAATTTTGAAGAGATATATTCCAATCTCAATAAACACAAATCTTTTAGTCCATTGTTGGAATCAAAATCAAGCATTGGTAGTTATAATGAAGATTTATCCAAAAAACAAGCCATGATAAAAGACTTAGAATTGAATATTGAAATCTTGAAGAATAATTTGACAATCTCGGGTTCAAATAATAAACAAAAGATTTCAGAGCTATCTCAACAATTGGATACTATAAATGAAGATTACAAAAATCTCTCAAATGATTATAAGAACCTTGAAACTTACAATGATGAACTTAAAACGGAGATAAAGAATTTGTTAAGTTCGGGCCAGTTTTTCAATTCATCATATATAAAGGGAAAATTCAATTCAAGAATTGATGAAGTTGAGTTTGTTGAAAAAGTTGGGCTCATAGAAGAAATTAATTATCTTAGAGATATGATAAGTATGAAAAGCGTAGAATCGGATAATTTAAATTGGTTATCGAAGCCATTCATAAAACAGTTACCACCCATTAAAGATGATTTTTTCAAATTATCCAATACTTTAAGGAAAATTTCAAATTCAGTTGAACTAATCAATTTTGCAAACCTGAAATCGAATCCCAAATTCGTCACATCAATGATTAATGAAAAATTTTATAAATATATAGGAGAAAGGAATCAAATATTAAATTAATATATACACTTTTCTCGCGTGTAAGTCTTTCGTTGTATTACTTTGGTTGCTTTATAGTTTTGGTGTTCTTCTTAGGCCATTTTGTAGCAAGATCAATATCATCTCTTGGGTATAGCCATTCTAATATGATATAAATGAAGATATCAACCACTACACAAAGGACAAATAATTTACCAGCAATTACACCACAGCAATAATATTTTCTGAATCTGATATATAATGATTGGTTAAGTTTAGCTAAATCCAAGGAATTGTAAACGTTTTCGGTTCTTTTAGCTATATCTTCCCAACTATACATTTGAGTAACTTCATCGTGAAATTTAGAAGTATCAATTAAACCAGATTCTAACTTATTAATAACGTTCAAAGTGACCAGCACCAAACTGTCTTCATCTGGTTCAGCAAAGCTCATCATATGATTGGGTAAGACTTCAGGAATCCCACCAACTTTGGTAGTAACCACAAATAAGCCACATGAAACCGCTTCAACTATAACAGTACCAAAAGCTTCCGTTAATGACGGATGTAAGTAAATATGACCCTTGACCATGATATTTCTTACCTCTTCGTGTTTTATTTCACCTATGAGTTCAACTCTTTCCTGTAAGAAGTACTTTTCTCTCATTTGTTCCAAGTCTAAGAACTTCGGGCCATCACCAGCTATTAGAAATTTAACTTTTGGAACTTTAGCACATATTCTAGGAATGATTGCAGTTAGTAAATCGGCCCCCTTGTTGGGAAATAGTCTTGATATAACAACAATCGTTATGGTATCATCAATGGATACTTTATCGTGACTTGGTTGGAAATCTTTTGAAATCACTGCGTTGGGTATTACTGAAACATTCAAAGGGTTTAAAGACCCTCTCAAGACGGTATTTTCTTTACAAGTATGAGAAACACAAATGACATGACCCACATCACTAAGAGCAAACTTTAAGACCTTGTTACCAAGAATTGAGCCAATATCTGCAAATCCAAATAATGAATGATCTGTGAAAACTGTTTTAAGTCCCATGGTTCTACCATGAAGGATGGCTTCGTGGCCCAAACTTGAAAGAGACCCATGGCCATGAATAATATCAATCTGTTCACGAATGAAAATGTTTCTCAATATAGGGAACGACAGAAACACCGTAGGAAACGTAGAACTTCTGTAGAAAGTGAAAAATGGTATATAGTATACTTTAAGTCCATTAGTGAGATTTCTAACCCCATTTCTATTCCCATAATTATGTGTGATGATAATCACAGAATGTCCCATGTCAATTAGTTTCTGTGATAGATGGTACACATGAAACTCCACTCCTCCAGGCTGGGGGTAGAAGAAATCTGTTACCATTGCAATGTTATACATGTTGATTTGAGATGGGTTTACATCGCGCTCCAATTCTCATTTTATCTCGACCTATTTTTCAAAGATCTCGACCTATTTTAGAGAGGATGGACCCAGCGCTCGGCCGAGCATTGGGTCCATCTTAACACAACTTACTTTTATTTATATTAATATCCTAATTTTTTGTTATATGGATGTATATATATACAGTTATCTATAAGCATCTGGAGGCAAAGAATTGACTGAGTTCTTGAAATTGACTATACATTGTTGATAGTCCCAATTACTCTGCTCGCATAGCATCAAGCCATATTGCAAGTTTAAATTGGTTTCCACCAACACTTTGACCAAAAGCTCTTGTTGATTCATATTTATCATTGACTTGATATCTGGTGGTAAGTCATTGACGGTTCCAGGAACCCCATTGTTAGGATTAGCTCCAGGATTTATCACTGGAGTTGGTGGAGCACCTGCATTTGGAATTGGGTTCGATAACGTTGGTCCTCCTGGAACAGGACCCGTTCCTGGACCTGGAGTTGACCCTGGCATTTGTGTTTGTGGTGCAGCTGGAGCTGGTGTTTGTGCTGGTGTGATTGCTGGTTCAGGTTTAAATGTGGTCGGATATCTTATAATTAAAGAGTCACTAGCAACTATCATACTACCATCTGCTCCTGGTATAACAACAAAACACCTATCAAACCCTTTATCTGACAATGGGATTCTTTTTGGTCTATTGTGGAACTTCTTAGGCCCATTAGAATTATCGATCAATTCAGGTTGGGCAACTTCTTGGAAAATTCCATGTAAATTGATTATTATCCCATTCAATTGAGGGAACTTAAAAGTTTCCATCTGGAAAATATGGGGTTTGGCTATTAATTCATGTTTCAGTTTAGGTAATTGGTTGAAGTTCTTCAAAATTTCATCTTGACCAGTTGATAATTTACTCATTTTGGCTTTAGATGTTGAAATTTTTGTCAAATTTCTTGAATTGGATAAATAATAACTGAAATCTATTTGAGGTAAGTTTATATCATGAGGATTAGCCATATCTACTGAAATTGAAAATTGAGATTCATTTTGATATAATTGCATTAATCCTACCCTATTTGAATCCCATAAATTATAGAAATTGGTTATAAAATTGGTTGATATTGATTGAATATCATTGTCTTGAAAAAACATTTGTTGATAATTACTGAATTGGAAATTCAAATTTTGCAATAATACCGATTCGTTTCTTAAAATTTCACCATTTAAGATAATTAATCTGGGGAAGTTTTTCAAGATTTCTAATTTTACTAAATTGACATCCATGTTCAAGATAGGATTACCAGCGATGATTAATTCTCTTAAATAATTCAATTTGTGTTTCCAAATATCAAAATTCTTGAGTTTATCCAAATTATTATTCATCAAGGATAAGTTAATTAATTTTGGAAATGTTTGTGGTAATGAAGAAATTGTTGACAAATCACTCAAATTATTTGAACTTAAATCAACACTTTCAACTTGTAATTTCAACTCGTTTGCAATTTTCATTAATGCAGGGAAAAACTTTGATGTAGTTGAAATTGTTGCAAAGAAACCTTGTTGGTTTAAGGTTGCATCTGATTGAACATTTGATAAATTCAACATTTTTGTTTCTGCTTGGTATCTAGATTTAAGAAACTCTGTCATTATATCGATAGTTTTGGGTGAACTTTTATTGCCATTAGCAACATTTCCTTGTCTCATACCAGTTGAATTGAATCCTCCATTTGCGTTATTACTGTTATTATTATAACTCTTAGTGATTCTTAAAGACTGGCCTGCAAACTTGACTCCTGACCAGTTAAGTAAGTCATTTGCTTCTTTATCATTCTTCACATATCCTCTTATATTACCGTTCATCTCGATATTAGCATCTTTGACAACTATTCTACATTTTCTTGAAATAAAATTTATACAATCTTCCATGCTAGCTCCATTCCATCCGTTGATTTCAACCGGTACAGCATTCACTGAATTGAATTGTTGGATATTCTGCTGTCCATTATACCTGTTACCATATCCTTGGTTGTGTTGTCCATGGTTTTGGTAATTATTATAATTACCTCTTCCTCTTCCACGATAACTCATGAAGTTTTTTTTTTTTCATCTGCGAATGAGATTTGATGATAATTACAAGAGGCCTGAAGGGCCCCTTGTAATTGCCCCAACCATGCCCTAACTAGTATCATTGGATTCTTTAGATCTCTTTGTACATACCTTGTTTTTTCAGTGAAATTCTAGGCCAATTCTAAAGCTTGATGACGTTTTTAAATATTTTTCACCATCTTTTGAATGACTTATTATATATAATGGTCTAACCAGCTGGTATAATCTCTTTTGAAGAAGTTACTCTTATTCTTCTATGCTTTCTTTATGTAATTGGCTCCTCTGGGCTTTATTTTGTAAGACAAGGTGCTAACGAGAGTATCAAAGAGAGTATAGACATAGAAAAGATCATAAATCAAATATAAATAGTAAATATCATAATTGTATAAATATTACAATTGGCCAAATATAGCAGATGTATAAATGAACTATGTAGATATAACAATTGTTTAAATATCACAGGTAGACCTTGCTTAATTCAGGAAACCTAAGCTTAGTTTGAGAAACCTTGTTTAGTTTGAGAAACCTTGTTTAGTTTAAGAAACAGGTTCATTAAGGGTTCCAACAACTTTATACTTCATTTCAAAATGTTCTTCCCAATTATCCAAACTTTCCTTTTCCTCTGAAGTCAAATTCTTTAAATCATCAATTGGTTTATCCAAATCAGTTAACATGGCTAAATCGAATGAATTCTTAGCCAATCCCCTACTAGCATCTCTACCAGCAAAATTCTCATAAGGACCACCTGGGCCATAAAAACTAGCTCCTTGACTAACATCGAAAACTCTTCCCTTAACTGCCATAAAGATCTTTGGGTGGTCTGATCCATTATACTTCCTCAATGTTTTGGGTGTAAACTTTCCCTCAACCACTGTAGGATCATCAATTGCATTACTGGTACTTAAGGGGTCAACCTTAGTGCTTGTTAAGTCGATAAACAAGTCTTTCAAAAGGTATATAATAACCAATACAATTATAATAGTTGTAATCATGCTCAATTTTTCATATGAGTGTGAAAAAAGATGCAAAAATCATGATTGCCCAACCTAAAAACATCTTTCTACCACTCAATTGAAGTCCAATTTTTTCCTTGTGTTTCAAATAGGTCCAGATATCCTACATGATGAGCTTTTAGAGAGAAAGGATACCTTTAGGTGCTTGAAAACTGGTCATTTTTAACTTCATCTATTGAAAATTTGGTGATGATGAAAAATGCGAATCTAATGAAGGTCAATTTAGATGATGTTACTTCCAATAACTTGGGGGTTTTGAAGAAGATCAATAAGGTAACGTTGCCTACGCTGTATTCCGATGAATGGTATTCAAATTGTTTTGATTCTGACCAACTTGTAAAGTTGGCATTTTATTCTGAGTTGCCTGTAGGTGCCATTAAAGCTAAGTTATTGAATAATGTCTCTCAGGGCAATTTTGATAACATCACCAATTCTAAGCTTGTTGTGAATAGTATTCCCAATGTAGTCTATTTGGAAACTTTGGCTGTCTTGCCCGCTTATCAGAAATTGGGTGTGGGCTCTGAATTATTGGACTTTTTGATCCAAGATACTAAATCAAAATTCATTCATGAAATCATCGTTCATGTTCAAATTGACTCCCCCGCCATCAAATGGTACGAAAATCATGGTTTTATTCAAAAAGATATGATAAAAGATTATTACAAATTACAAGGCTTAAAAAATCCTGATGCTTATATATATTCTTTAAAAGTTTAATATACCTGATCAACAGACACCTTTTTTTCTTTTTCTACTTCTCCTCTTGTATATACTCTATCCTCACTTCTTTCTATATATCCTTATCTACTCTTCTTCGTCTTCGGTATCTGTATTGATGTCTGTGAAAACTTCTTCTCCGTCTTCTTCCTCTTCGTCATCGTCTTCATCTTCTTCCTTAATTTCTTCAATCTTTTTAACTTTACCTCCTCTTAATGCTGCCAATGCTCCTGCTAATGAATCTTCATCAGGATCTGAAATATCACTATCACTGTCATCATCGTCACTATCTTCTCTGTTTAATATCTTCTTCTTATTAATTGGAATTGCTGGTGGATTCTTAACATCCAAAAATAATGGAATATCTACATCTACTCCAAAATATGCATTGTTTTTCAATACAAGACGATAATGGAATGTTCCAGTTGAATTTGGCGTTGGTTGAGTTAATGGGATATTGAAATTTCCTAACTTCAAATTACCTGGTTTACCATCTTTATCAATAACTTTACCTTTAATCCATTCTTCTTGAGTTAATTGAATATTTGATAAATCAAGATTTGTTAATGTAACAATTCCAGAATTTTCAACAATCTTATTATCCTTTTGATTAATTAATACACCTGTCCAATTATTTCTAACCTCACTTGGATAATATGGACAGAAACTGAATGGTAATTCTCTATCAAATTCATTTATAATTGTTGGATCTTTTAAATATTCCATATTTTCATCAAAATTATCTTTCAATTGAACATCTTCTAAATCAGGACATGATTTTAATTTTGGTGATTTAACTAAGAATTTCAAATTAACATGAGCTTTGGACATTGGTGGGACAACTGATTCTCCTGGAACTTTGAAATCACTTGATAAAATTCTTAAGGTTGATATTTTTTCGGCAATTTCTAAAGTTTTCTTCAATTTTGCATCATCATTAATACCTAAAGTTTTCTTCAATTCATCAGTCTTCAAAGTGAATAATTTACCTAATCTTTTAACTGGTTGACTTTCAATAGTTTTAGGATCAACAAATGGTAATTGTAATAAATCTTGAAATTTACCAGTGAATTTAACAGCTTGTAAGATTGATTTTTGTAAATCTAAAGCAGTTAAAATAATATCATATTGTCTAAATAATACAGCAATTTCATTGAATTTTGAAATTAAATCAGGAATAGTTAAAATTATATCACTGGTTAAGGGATCAGTTGCATTTCTTTCTAAATAAGCATTAATAATTTGATTAAATTTATTTTCAGAAATATTGAATTTTTGGATTTCAAAAGATTTGTAGAATAATGATAATAAGACAGATGGTGTGACAACTTTACCAGGATTTCTATCAGTCAAAAATCTTGTGAATAAACTTGCAGTATTAACGTGTAACCCGTGACTTGTATAAGATTTAACATTATTCCACCAACTTCCAACGATTAAAGGTAACAAGATACCAATCAATAATACATAGAAGATAATCATGAAATAAGAAAACTTTCCTTCAACTAAGAATTTTGGAATTGCAATACCCATTGTAACTTCTTGTCTACCATCAGGATGACCATATTTCAAGAAATTTTCTCTAGTAACTTCATCGGTCAATGCTTTATAAGCTTTGTTTAATCTGACGAATTCTTGTTCCAATTTTTCTCTTTCTGAGTCACTAATATCTTTAGCGATTTTATCAGGATGGAAAATCAATGATAATTTTCTATAGTGACTTTTAATTTGTTTTTCAGTGGCAGAAGAACTAATACCCAAGATTTCATATGGATCAAAAACCAGGGACATATCCGCTATTTTGGTGAGATTCATAGTAATATATACCACAATCGCCCATCCTAAGATGATAATTGGTAACTTATAATTGAAAATCTTGGACTTATTACTAGCCTTTTGGGGTTTATTAATTTTCAACGTTTGATGATTCTCAACTATAGATCCAGGAATCTTTTCATTGGTTTGTAAAATGGATTCGTTCCTGCTGATGATTGAGTATCCGTAACTGATAGTTATCGGTAAAAGGATCACCAGGAGAATGGCTATAATGAAATATGGCCAAACATCTCCTTGTTCATCATAAGTATATTCTGACATGTTGATGAAAATTTTCTCAACACGTCGCAAAATTGACTTCTTCGCGAGATTTAGCGAGACACTCGACCTATATTGGGTCGAGTTCGCCCCAGCGCTCGCCCTACTCGCCCGCCTAATACTGATTCCATTACTCTTACTATAACCATAATTGATATAATTATTATGACTTAAGGAATGTTATAGACTATAATTAAGAGGTTGCGTGAAGTGAAAAGTAAGAGAGAAATAATCAGGGAAATATATATTCAAAAATGAAAACACCTAATGATGGAATAATCTAATTGGGTTTTCAACGTAAACTATATCATGGGAATCAGCAGCAGCAAAGACAGCTTTATCCATGACACTTCCGGATGGAGCAGTAATGAATTTAACACCAGATCTAGCAGCTCTATAAACATTATCTGGGAATGGGAAGAATGCATCAGAAGATAATGCCACATTAGTATTTTTTGATAACCAATCTTCTCTTTCTTGTTCAGTTAATGGTTCTGGAATGGTTGCAAATTTAGATTCATATTCTGATTTTTCAGGTTCAGTCTTTGGAACTTGATTTGAAACGTATAAATCAATTGCATTTGATTTTTCTGGTCTTTTAACTCCTTTAGCCCATTTGAAACCTAAAACTTTTGGATGTTGTCTTAACCACCAGTTATCAGCTTTATCACCTGCTAATCTAGTACAATGAATTCTACTTTGTTGACCAGCACCTAATCCAATAACCATACCATTCTTAACATAACAAACTGAATTTGATTGAGTGAATTTTAATGCAATTGTTGCAACGGTTAAATCAATTTTACCTTGTTCAGTCAAATTTTTATTTTTTGAAACAATTTCTTTGAAACTTGTGTTTTTGAAAATTGCATCATTTCTTTTTTGTTGTAAAGTTATACCATAAACTTGTCTTGATTCTAAATTATCTGGAGTATAGTTTGGATCAATTTGTAAAATACAGTATTTACCACCTTTCTTCTTTTTCAAGATTTCTAAAGCTTCTGGTTCATATCCTGGAGCAATAACACCATCACTAACTTCTTTACTGATAATTTGAGCAGTTGGTAAATCAACAATATTTGATAATGCAATGAAATCACCAAAACTTGACATTCTATCAGCACCTCTTGCTCTTGCATAAGCATTAGCTAATGGTGATAAATTTTCAATATCTTCAACAAAGTAAATTTTCTTTTCAATATCAGTTAAAGGTAAACCAATTGCAGCACCTGCTGGACTGACGTGTTTAAAACTTGCAGCAGCTGGTAAATTTAATGAAGCAGATAATTCTTTAACTAATGGCCAAGAATTTAAAGCATCTAATAAATTAATATAACCTGGACTACCACCTAAAACTTTAAAAGGTAAATTACCTTGCATAACAAAAGATTGTGCAGGTTTTTGATGAGGGTTTGCACCATATCTTAAAGGTAATTGACTGACATTTTCACTATATTGTTTTCTAAAGAAATCAGAAATTGCAACATCATAATCAGCAGTATGTTCAAAAGCTTTTAAAGCATAAGTATTTCTAGTTTCACTAGAAATTTCACCACTCTTTAATTCATCTAAGAAACCAGAATAATCTTTTGGATCAGATAAAATGACAACTCTTTTATGATTTTTAGCAGCAGCTCTTAATAAAGTAACACCACCAATATCAATTTCTTCAATAGCTTCATCAATAGTGACGGCAATCTTTGAAACAGTTTCTTTAAATGGATATAAATTACAAACAACAAAATCAACTTTTTCAATACCTTGAGCATTCAAGTCAGCTTCATCACTTTCTAAATCTCTAGCTAAAATACCACCATGAACTGCAGGATGTAAAGTTTTAACTCTACCACCTAACATTTCTGGTACATGAGTAATAGTTGAAATATCTTCAACTGGGAATCCAGCTTCCTTAACTAATTTTGCTGTACCTCCTGAAGCTAAAATTCTAACATTAGCATTGACTAACCCTTTGGCTAAATCTAATAAGCCGGTTTTATCATAGACTGATAAAATTGCTGTCTTTGAATGTCCCATTTCTATTCAATCTAATTTATTTTAGTTTTTTTATTATGTCGAAAAGGATCAATTAAATGAGATTTGAGATTGAGAATGAGAAGAGTCAATGAATAATTAACTCTTTTTTATTTTTTTCCCATATTACATAGAGTTTGGGGTTAACTTAGATAACTACTAGATTATTCCAATCAGTTGATTCTTTTTTAGTAGTCTTACCTTTTTTTTCCCTCTTTTTAAGGGGTTTTTTAGTGATTTTTTAGTGATTTTTTAGTGATTTTTTGAAGGTTTAATGAGACTGAAAATTTTTTAAAAAATCTTTTTAATCTTTTAAATAGAGAATTTTAGTTGATATTTCTTAATCTTATAATTTGATTAATAAATGTATATTAATTTATTAGTTTTTTATCAAAAAAAATGGAATTTTTTTTTTAATGAAAAAAGAATATAAATGAATTTCTTAATAGAAAAGAAATCACACTTATTTTCTGTATCTCCATAATGATAAAGTGTTGTGTTTTTTCCAAGTGTGGAATTTACCGGCTTTGGTATTGTTGTATAAGTGACCTTTGTTAATACCTCTTGATTTTTTACCAGCAGAAGTTAATCCTCTTGATTCTCTGTGTTTGTGAACTGGGTTAGCAATCCAGTTGTATCTTGGGTCTCTTCTGATAGCTTTGTGAGATGGGTCAACTAAGATAACTTCGTAATATTTATAAGTTGAATCTTGGTTAATCCAGTATGAGTTTAAGACTCTTAAGTTAGCAGCTTTTCTACCAACTCTATCTTCAGCAATAGTTCTGATTGATCTTTGGTATTTTAATTGACTAACACCTTCATTGGTTGGTTTACCGTAAGTAGCACCCTTTGGAACTGGTCTCTTTCTGTTACCTCTTCTAACTCTAATTCTGAAGATAACAAATCCTTGTTTAGCTTTGTAACCTAATTTTCTAGCTTTTTCTGGTCTTGATGGTCTTGAAGCTCTGTGGATAACATTCTTTTGTCTGTATTCCCAACATCTGACTCTGTATAAGAATCTCATGACATCTGATTGCTTCTTTCTGTTTAATTCTTCTAAATATTTGTATGCACCCATCTTGTATTAGTGTAGTAGTTTTGATATTTTTCTGAAAATTTTTTTTTTTCATTTATTGATGGTGTCGCGATGATGTCGTGAAAATTTAAAAAAATTATTCGTGTCGTCGGTCTATAGCCCTAATATACGTATAACTCACGTGAGCGGGATATTTCATTCAATGATTTCATTATTACTGTGTATACTTTATAAAGTCAACCATTTGATTAAGTATATTAGTTTAGTTGTGGCTGTGGTTATTTTGGAGAACTTTTGTACTTGAAATACTTAGTTCATGTTAAGTGTGTAAGTATTTACCAGATATGTATTAAGTATTCGTTAAGTATGTTAAGTATATATTAAGTATTGTGTATGTACATGTATGGTTAATTATGATTAATTATGATTAATTATGATTAATTATGATAGTGTGCGGTTAATTATACTGATAAATACGACATGGTTGCTTGTTTCATTCCGTATAACTTTACTAAATTTAGTAACTGATGAAACCAAATGTCTTCAATTGTCAATCATATAAACCAAAAAAAAAAAAGGGTCTCTCTACAATAATACAAGTCTCAGTAGAGATATGAAAAAACTTGACAAAATCACAACTAAAAGTTTATCTTTGGATGTTATCTAAAGTTTAGTTAACGGTCAAACTCTATCTACATCTCCTGATGAATGATAACATAAACATTCCAAAGTTTGAAACTTTAATCGCCTTTTTTTTTTGCTCTTTTTTTTGGGTTTGTTCCTGTTAATTACGTATTAATTCTACATTGATTATTTAGCTTTTTTTTTTTTTTTTTTGGAGTTCCTCATGTATATCATCAGGTTTTAGTGGAGTCTTTAGTTGCCCACTTTATCGCCTCTTTATCCATTTTTAGAAGTTTACTAGTTCTTTTCAATTCTTTACGATTTTTGGTGGGGGAGCAAGGAGGGTCTATAGTTGTTTTGATAGTTGTTGTTGGGTACTTGATAACTCGTTTCAGCTATTTTTTACACACTAGTACCTCAAATTTCCTATTAGGAACTTGCATAAAAGACATTCTTGTTTGACGAATCGGCTTATTTAAACTTGTTCCTTAATTCTTTTATCTCACACAAAATAAAACTAAAAAAAATAGAACTATAAAACAAAGGAACCAAAAACATTAAAAAAAAAAAAAAAAAAAAAAAAAATCATTCCCCCCCTTTTTAAAAATTTCTAAAATTAAAATACAATATTTTTATTCCTCCTTTTGCAAAACAAAGTTAAACTTTTTTTATTTATTATTATTATTATTCAATGGATTTTGGTGGGAATTTTTTAATTTTTACGTTGCGTTACATTTTATTCATTTTTTATTAGTAGCTTGGACTTTAGACTTTGCGCATTTAGAGATCAGCCTGTTCAGTCACACCCATTAGTGGACTTCTGTTTGAAACCATGCGGTACTGTCGAGGTGGTATTTGTAGGCTTTGCTTGTTAGCTATTGATGTCTTGGTATTACAACGGTCTGACATTTGACACACCAGATCCCCCTGCAGATCATATGCACGTCCCATCGCTTTTGTT
>JANIWS010000032.1:0-35198 GCA_030555745.1 Yamadazyma sp. yHKB15 | reverse complement strand
TAATACATACTATACAATAATATATATATAATACTATGCATAAACACACACTATAAATACTATATACTATATACTACACTATATACTACATACTACACTATATACTACATACTACATACTACATACTACACTATATAGTATAATATATACATAAACATACTATACATAATATATATACTATACATAATATATATACCTAATATATATACTATATACATAATATATACATAGAACACACACTATAAATACTATATACTATATACTACACTATATACTATATAGTATAATATATACTATATACTATAATATATACATAAACATACTATACATAATATATATACTATATACTATATACTAAACACACACTATATACTATATACATAATATATACTAAACACACACTATATACTATATACTATAATATATACATAATATATACATAATATATATAATATATACCTAATATATATACTATATACATAATATATATACCTAATATATATACTATATACTATATACTATATACTATATACTATATACTATATACACATACTATATACTATATACTATATACAAATACATATACAATATACAAATACTATATACATATACATTATCAATAAAAAGGAGATAATGATTGGATATATACGTATACTAGTAAGTATAGTATAATAGAGTATACATAGTATACATCATATAAATATAGAGTATATATTATATAAGTGTATGAGTACATAGTATAGTATAGTAAAGTATAGTAATATATATATTTAAAGCGCTTAATATAAGATATAAGTAGAAATACTATAAGTATATAGTATAAGGATTATAGTATAAGAATTATAGTATATATAGTTTACACATAAGTATATAGATTATGACCTCATATAAGACTATATAATATATAAGACTATATAATATATAAGACTATATGATATATATATTACAGTACTAATATATATATCTGTGAATCGTATAATTAGATAAGTGTATATAGTATATAGTATATATGTATATAAGTATAGTATATAAGTATAGTATATAAGTATATAATTAGATTAGTATATAATTCATTTCAAAAGTATATTATAAGAAGATAAATCAATAACATTATCTAAATGTACATCTATCTATATGTATATATAACTGTATGTACATCTCTATATGTATTATAAATCCATAGAAATGTATATATAAGTATAGTGAGTTAATATTAAAGTATATATATATATATAACTACATGTATATATAACTATATAACTATATAACTATATAACTATATAATTATAGAACTATAAGTATAACTATAAGTATAACTATAAGTATAAGTATAAGTATAAGTATAACTATACATAAACCCATATATCAATCTTAATCAATATATATCTTAATCTAGTATACACAATACATATACAATTTATACAATCTATACAATCACTTATACTCATATAAATGAAAGTATGCTTAATCATAGTAAAAACATACAATATATTACATCGATATATAACATCTAATGTCTTATAGATAGTATATAGATTAGATAGTATATAGATTAGATAGTATATAGATTAGATAGTATATAGATTAGATAGTATATAGATTAGATAGTATATAGATTAGATAGTATATAGATTAGATAGTATATAGATTAGATAGTATATAGATTAGATAGTATATAGATTAGATAGTATATAGATTAGATAGTATATAGACTAGATAGTATATAGATTAGATAGTATATAGACTAGATAGTATATAGATTAGATAGTATATAGAGTATATAGATTAGATAGTAAGTGTGTATAGTATATATTATAGTAAGTACAGTATATGGTTTATGATAAGAGTATAGTAGTATATAGATTATAGTATATAGATAATATATAGATTATAGTGTTCATGATATAATCTTTCATGATATTCTTTCATGATAATCTTTCATGATATTCTTTCATGATAATCTTTCATGATAATCTTTCATGATATTCTTTCATGATATTCTTTCATGATAATCTTTCATGATATTCTTTCATGATAATCTTTCATGATATTCTTTCATGATACTAAAACTCACCTCTTACAGCTCTTAAATTATCAAAAGCAATTGATTCACATCTCATAATAGCCAACAGTTTATCTTTATGTAAACAATTACCTAAAACCAAATTATCAATATTTATACTACATTGAAAAATTTGCATTATTTCAATAATTTTATAATCTGGAGTATAATTTTCATTCTTTATCAATTGTTTAAATAAATTCAGTTTGAGATGGAATTCTTGAAATTCAATTTGATTATTTAAATAATTAGTCAAATGTTTCCTCTTTTGTTCAACATTATTTAAAAAAGATTTAATACAATTTAATTTAGCATTTTCAAAATTTTCTGAATTAGTTCCAATTGAAATTTTTTCATTATTTAAAGTTGATAATTTCACAACATATGGATCAGATTCTAATTGTTCAAATTTAAAATTTTCTTGAAATAAAAAATCATATTCATTTAAGATTAATTTATTTATTATATTTGAATCTTTAATTAATTCACTTTGTGTAAAGAAATTTTCAAATATTCTTTTATAAATTTTTTTAATCCAATTTTTTAATTGTTTTAAATTATATTCTTTTGTAAGACCACCTAAATAACTTAAAAATAAATTCCCAATTAATTTAATTTTTACATTATTTTCAACTTTATTAGAAATTTTAAATTTTAAATGACTTATTAAATTATAAATTACTGATATTTTAAATAAGATTTCGATATTGGTTAATTTTTCAATGATAATTTCAATATCTTGATAATATAAGTTTGGATATGTTTCTTCCAAGATTTCTATTAAGATTATTTTAAGGAAATATTCTCCAAGTATAATCAATTTACAATTGGTTAATTTATTAATATCATTGATATTATTGAGTTCAATTATTGGATCTATAAATGATTTATCCATAAATATTCTTTTAAATAATTTTATATCTTTTATAGGTAAAAGTTCTGGAAGTTTTTCATTATTATCTTCTTCAGTATTATCATTAACAATTTCATCATTTTCTTCACCAAAATCAGCCAAATTTTCATTTTTCAACAGTTTCAAATTAATATGGTTTAATGTCTTGAGGAATGGTAATCTATCTTGATCAAATAGCCTTTTAAACTTGAAACAAAGCTTGATTTGGGGTAATTCTAAAACATTTTTCAATTTTTCAACTATATACTTATCTTGCTCATTAAGGGTTTCAATTGGTGTTTCGACGAGCTTGAAAAGAGTCTCGAGTTCTTCCACATTAGGGATCTTTGATATGATCTGATTCACTGACGCTTGAAGCTGACTTATATTCCCTTTTAAGCTTGAAATATCATTTGTTAATTTAAGTATATCCATTATCGCGAGTTTTCTCATCTTGTAATTTTTCACTATTAAAGTCAATTAATATCGTTTTATTTTGTCTTCTATATGCTTTTGTAGGTGGTTTAGAGTATCAGAAATGTCTTAGTTCGTTTCTAATATATCTAATTATATACTTATACAATTTTTAAAAAAAAAAATCCTTTTATTTTACCTTTTTTCACACTTTTTTTAAGGTTTTTGAAGGTTGGTTAACCTTTCATATAATCATTTAATTCTTGATCTAATTGTTCAGCAGTTTTCCTTTGCTTACCAATTCCTTTACCGTTAAATCTTTTTTTACCGTTATTTTTAAATCTTGGTTTAAAATTACTTCTTGGATTGAAATTACTTGATTTAGCTCCTGACTTCTTAATTCTTATTCTATCCTTTAATGATCTAGTATCTTCCACCACCAAGGTCTTACCCATAGCCTTTTTACCATTGAATTTCTTAACAGCTTGGAAATTATATTTTTCATCAACAAAGCAACAATATCCAATACCATCAATGATTTTGAAATATTCCACTTGACCAATTCTACTGAAAAGTTGATTCATATCTTCAGCAGTCAATTCAGAATCAATATTCTTTACAATAATATAATTCCCTTTTAACTATTAGTTAGTATTTTTCTCTCTTGTTTGGTTAGTTTATTACATACTTGTTCAACTTCAGATGGTTCTTCATCCATGGCCATATCTTCTTCTTTTTCTGTTGAAATCTCGGTGCTGGTGTTCATGTCTTGTTGAACACCTCCATTAGTATCTACTTCTGGCTTTGGTGCTTCTGGGTTGGTGATTTGTATATCTTCATTAGTGTTTTCCATCTTGGTCAATATTTCAAAATGCGATAACTTTCATTTTCGTACCACCGCCGTACTAGCATGGTACCATCCTGGTACCATGCTAGTACCATCTCGCACCATCTCATACCATTTACAGAGTCGTAGTCTTATAGTAGAGAGTTAGTCTTATAGTAGAGAGTTAGTCTTATAGTAGAGAGTTAGTCTTATAGTAGAGAGTTAGTGTTATAGTAAAGTATTAGATTAGGGTAAATAGAACTAATTACTCTTTTTAGTTTCAATCTTAAAATCCTTTGAATGTTGGTATTTAATACCAATAACATTACCATCACTATCATTAACTCTTAACTTATTCAAAAAGTCTAAATTAACCAAATTTGGCCAGTTAACATACTGATAACTATTATTAAATATAAACTTGACCGAACTATATTGGAATAATAAACATGTTGAAATGGTTAAAATATTTTTCCAATTAGTTAAACTTCCCTTTGGATAAAAAATTAATGAAAATAAAATTAAAATTGATGTAGTTAACAAATATGGTAATAATTGAATATAATTTGGTCTATAATCAATAAAAGGATTATCAACTGATTTAAATGGTTTAAAATTCCCTAAAAATAAATCAAATGAATCTTGTCTATAACCATCTCTCAAATTATTATTATAATATCTAACGATTGAATTATTTAAATCACTTAATGATCCTTTAAATGTTCTTTTACCTAATCTTGTAAAATCAGTTTTTAAAGCTGGAGTTGAACTATAAGATTTTGAAACTAAATCTGCATTATCAGCCCAAATATTTTGGAAAATAAAATTGAATTTTTTATCAATTAATTTCCATGGTATAGTTGATACATTTAAATATCCTAATGATGATAATTGATTTTGTAAAATCCATCTTGAAAAAATCGATTGAACAACATTGGTTCTATCTAAACAATCCATACAATTAGTTCTAAAGATCTTAGTTTGTAAATTTTTAACTTCTTTAGTTGATAAATCATAATGGAAATAATTATTATTATGAAATCCTAAATTTTCAATAATTGGAATTAATTTTTCAGCATTTTCAAATTTCATATTTTTACATTCATGATGGAAATCAAAATAAATATAAAAGATTTTTGATTTTAAAAAACTTGATAAATTATCAATAATTGATTCATATCCTTGTTTAACTGGTAATTCATAACCTTTATTATTAACTAAATTAATACAATAAATATCACCATAATTTTTACTAAGTTTTTCAAAATGTTTAGTGGTTGAATCAATAGATGATTTGGAACTAATAATTAAATTTGGTTTATATCTTAAATTATTAATTTCACTCCAGTAAATTGGAACTGATCCTCTAATTTGTAAAAAACTTAATAATTGATTATTTGTAATAATAATTTGTTCAGTTTCATTAAAATTGGCAACGTTTCCTAATTCATCTATACCTCTTCTAAAATATCTTGTACCAGATCTATGAATTGATTTTCTAGTAATCAAAATATATTCTAAATCATAAGTATTATCGAATTTGATATACTCACTTCTACAATAACCATTAATAATTGAGGTTGTGAAATCTTTATCAACTCCAGCTTCAAGTAAATTTTCAATGATATAATCATTCCATTGGAATTCTTTATTAATACCAATTTTTTCATTTAATTTAGCTTGACAATTGGTGGTTAAATCATATTGACCATTTTCCGAAAAATAAAATTCGTTATTTTTCAAGTGTTGGTTGAGTAATTTCAAATATTCTTGTTCTTCGGCATTTTCAATGGTTTTGGAAATTGGTAAAATATCAAATCCTTTAACTTTAAGAATATTTTCACCTAAAATTTCTCCTGTTCTTTCAAATTCTTTACCAATGATTAAATAATCGTTAAGTTTTAATTTGGTTAATCCAATAATAATGACTTTTTGCCCATTTAAAAACGGGGTTTCACTTAATTCACTGAATTCTCCATTCTTGACTTGTAAGCTTTTCCCATTCTTATGGTTGAACACGTAATGGTTCTCTCCATAGCTCCTAAATTCTAACATTTGCTGTTGTTTTAATTATTATTCCTTATGATTTTTTTCGCACACTTCATTTGACATTTTGACTGATTTAAGGGTTTTGGGCCAGTTTTATACCTCTTGTAGTTGTTTTTGTGGTTTGAAAGTAGGATATTTGGGTTTGGGGTGTATGGTTTAGTATGTATACGTTTTTTCAGCTTTTTAAATAGTGAAATTATTATACTTTTTGACCATTTTTTGTTTTTATTGACTAAATGATTATCTGTAGTTAGAACTACAAAGGTATTGTATAATTAATGTATATAACCAAAGAGATATGGCCCCAAAGGGCCATATCTCTTTGTTTCGAAGAAAAATACTGAAAATTGAAGGAAAAAAACTGAAAATTCAATGAAATTGTACCAATTTTAACATTTGGTTGAATTTTATCTGATGTTTAGCATGCTTATAAGGAGAAGAAGGAAGAAAGGGACGATAGAATAAAAGAGAAAGAAAGAAAGGAAACAAAGAAAGAGAGAAAGAGAGAAAAACACTTGTAAGAAAGATAAGAGGATAAAGATCTCTCGAATACTAAAGTACTTAGTACTCTTCAGTCCTTCAGTACTCAGTACTCTTCAGTCCTTCAGTACTCAGTACTCTTCAGTCCTTCAGTACTCAGTACTCTTCAGTCCTTCAGTACTTAATACTCTTCAGTCCTTCAGTACTTAATACTCTTCAGTAGTACTCCATTGTATGGGCTATTGTTGACTCAGAAAGGTCAGGAATTGATTTGATTGGTAAATGTATAGTATACAAGCATCAACGCAAAGCGTTGATGCTTGTATACTAAAGCGACGAAACTTAAGCTCATCTCTAATACCACATATACTACACCTGTACCCATACATAAATCACATAATTATTCCGTTGTTTCACTTACCTTTAATCTTCAACAAGGCTTAAACTGTGTATCCAATAAAAATGCCGCCTCCGCCCAACAAATTCCAACTAAATGACTCTTTTGACTCCTATACCACCAAACAACCGTAATGGGTTCATTCAATACCTTCTACTAGTTCAAGAGATAGAAGACTAAAGAAAAAGAAGAATTACAAAAGAAAAAGAGGTCTTCAAACTCTTAAAACACATCTAAAAACCACAAAAAAAAGTATGGTACTAAAACTAGTACCACTGAAATAGACTATGTCACCAAATACCCATGGGAACGCCTGTAGGCTTGTCAATTCGTAAAAGAAGTATGTGGCTCAAATGTTTCATCTCATCTCATCCGCGATAATGAAAGTTTCAAATAACTGATTGGTTGATACTTGAGAGAATAAACGATAAACGTTGTCCTAAGCCGAAGCCAAAGACCTGTAAACCACAAGATGACATCTTTTAAGGACAGCGAATCCAGGGGAAGTGAATTTTCAGAATCAAAATTCGATTTAAAGACCAATTTAATGTTTACATCATCACCATCACCGTTACCGCTAGAGATTGAAATCCCCCAATTAATTCATAGTTGGGATACTAATGATTCAATTATATCGAGTGTAGTTGCCAAAAAAAGGAACCTTTTGATCGTTGGTACCCAGAATGGGAAACTTTTGGGTTTTGATCTAAATACTTATAGACTTGAAGTCAGAGTATGTGAAGAGGAACTAAAAGGATCAAATCTTTGTTTAAATTTAACTGAAGATGAAGATTTCATTTTTGCTGGTGGTTCTGATTCCTTAATCAAGATATACGACTTACGAAACTTACAAAATATCCATTGCATAAAAATCGTTTACTCAACTATCGATATTGGTGATATCTTCTCCATTTTTTATTGTGATAAAATAAAAACTTTATTTATTGGTGCTCAGAACGCTAGTTTATTATGGTGTACCATCGATTTCAATAATATCGATGTTGACTTAAAGGCTCAACTGTTAGCTTCGAATTCAAATTCAAAAATTAATAAAAATAAGTTCCCTCATTTAAGGTATAATAAATTCTTTGATTCAAAAGGCCCTGGTGGTAAATTGAATAATTTTAAACCTTTAACTATGGAATTCATAAATTCAATTTCCTTATGTGAAATAAATCCTTTAAATTCAATCAAATTCGCCCATTTCGGTTATATTTATAATTTAAAATTAATTTTTAATGAATTCATAAAATTAAGATATCCAAACTTTGATAAAATCTTAATAAGTTGTGGTGGTGATGGAATAATTAAAGTTTGGGGATTAAAAATCTTAGATAATGACAATAATATAAACCTTGAATTGATTAAAAGTTTTGAAAATGATGAATCTATTTTATCAATGTTTATAAGTAATACTTATTTATATGTTGGATTATCAAATGGTGAAATAAATGTTTGGGATTTATTAACTTGTCAATTAATTAAAAAATTTAATTCTTTAAATAATCAAGAAATTAGTTGTTTAACAGTTTTAGATAATAATTCAGTCATTTATGGTAATAAATTTGGTTTAAATTTACTTTCACAAAATGGTTCAATAACTCCAATTAATAATTTATCCACATTGACTATTTATTCATTTAAAACTAATAATAAAACTGATTTAATTACTGGTGGTGAAAAATCAATTAAATATTTTAATTTATCATTAAATAATAACTACAACAATAATAATTTTATTGCTAATCATAATAATTCTTTAAAAAATATTACAAATGAATCCTTATTAAGAAATTTATCTAAATTCATAAGTTTCAAAACTATTTCAAAATTCAATGATTTCTATTTACATGATTTAAGAAATTGTACAAAATTCTTAATTAAATTATTAGATAATTTTGGTGCTACAACAAATTTAATCCCAATTTCTGATGGTAATCCAATTATTATATCAACTTTCAAATGTTCAAATCCAAAATTCTTAAATAAACCAAAAAATAGAATATTATATTATGGACATTATGATGTGGTTGATGCAATTGAAGATGTTGACCATTGGTCAACTAATCCATTTGAAATGAATAGTAAGAATGGATTTTTATATGGTAGAGGTGTTTCAGATAACAAAGGACCAACATTGGCTACCATTCATTCAATTGCTGAATTATATCAATCCCATGAATTGAATGTTGATGTTGTTTTCATAATTGAAGGTGAAGAAGAAACTGGTTCAAAACAATTTAAATCCAAGATTTTACAAAACTTATCATTAATTGGTGACATAGATTATATTTTCTTATCAAATAGTTATTGGTTAGATGACGAAAGACCATGTTTAAATTATGGTTTAAGAGGAGTTATTAATTGTTCAATTGAAATTGAAAGTGAAAAACCTGATAGACATTCAGGTGTTGATGGTGGTGTACTGAAAGAACCAATGATGGATTTAATTCAATTATTAAATACTTTAAATTATGAGAGTGAATCAGAGACTGGGATTAATGAAAAGAAAATTAATATTGAAAATTTTTATAATAAAGTTAAACCAATTGATGATTTTGAATGTGAAAATTTTAATAAAATTGTTAAATATCTGGATAAATTCAAATTGAATGAATTAATATTGAAATGGACAAAACCATCATTAACAATTCATAAAATTGAAGTCAGTGGACCAAATAATGATACAGTTATACCAAAGATTGTTAAATGTTCTATTTCAATTAGAATTGTACCTAATCAAGATATTGAAGAAATTAAACAAAGTTTAATTGACCATTTAACAAAGAATTTTAATAAATTGAAATCTGATAATGAATTAAAATTAGATATATTCCATCAAGTTGAACCATGGTTAGGGGATGCAGAAAATTTGATATATAAGATTGTTTTATCAAAGATCGAGAAGAATTGGGGAGTTGAGCCATTATTAATTAGAGAAGGTGGATCAATTCCATGTGTTAGATTTTTAGAGAAAACTTTTAATGCTAAAGCCTGTCAAATACCATGTGGACAATCGAGTGATAATGCTCATTTAAAAGATGAAAGAATCAGAGTTATCAATTTATTTAAATTGAAAGATATTTTCAGAGATATTATTTTAGAATTAGGTAATATTAATGAAAATTAATCAAGATTGAAAGAAGTAATATAACATAACATAAGAGAAAGGAGTAGATAGATTACATAATATACAAATACAATACACTAATTAAAAACAAAGGCATTTAATTTATTCTTATTGGGTTTATTATTATAACAAATTCTAGTGAATTTATTCAGATGAATTAATTTATTAATTTGTTTAATTGAATGATACTTTTCGTTATGATTACCGATTTTTTCGAATTGACTAACAAGGTCATAATCCTTTTCATACCATAGCCAATGATGTTTATAAAAATGTTTGAAATTATCAATTGGAGGTGAAGGATATGAAGTTATATCAGAAATTATTGAACTATTTCTTGACAGTGAAATTGAAGCAGCAATTGACGCAGAAGCAGATGCTGTGGTTGAAGTGGAAGCGGATGCTTGTTGGAAATCTCTATTTAGATTGGACAAATGAGTCAAGATTTCAATAAGGTCAACTTTATTGAACCAATTTAATCTAAATTGGATCAAGGTTTTATCAACAAGATTTTCATCTAAAATATCATCAAATGAATTAAAACTTGAAGGATTGTACTGGTTGAAGAAGAAGATTTGGAATCTTGATTTAATTGAAGTTAAACCTGTGGATATGCAGGCTTTTAAGCCAAAATTCAATGAATCAATGTTGAAATTAAAGAAAAAAACTTGATGGAATGAATTGAATTGATTGAAATTATCGTTTTTGTGGAATTCTTGGATCATTTTATAATCTAGAATCAAGAGATTATCTTCATTCAAATTAAGAAGTTTTATGATTATTAGGATATCATTGAGTTCCTTTTCGTAGTCATTAAGAATGATCATTTTCTTACAGTTTTCATTAAAATGTGTGAATTTTTGCAGATCTGAACAGAAGAAACTCTTTAAACATGAGTAAAATGGCAACATGATATCCACCATGAACAATACATCATGATTACTCAAGTTAGGAGGGATTCTGACTGCAATATCTTTGAAATTTTGAAATTTTATATAGTCTTGAAAACCTCCATTAAGGTTTATACCATATTCAAAATTCAATAGACAAGGTTTAATATCACCAGTTATAAGAAACCTATTACAGTTATGACACATTGGTGAATGGTTTTGGTGGATACAGTTTGTATAGGGGAATATAAAATATTTATTACGATCTTTGGGCTCTTCTTCTTCTTCAAGGTTACCTCTTTTGTATACTTTACCAATAAATTTATTAGCTGGAATGATATTTCTTTCAAAGTTCTTTAGTAGCTCAAAGTCTTTATGGTAGTTAATACCAATATGTTTGACCTTGAATAGCACTTCTTCAGGCTCCAATTCAAATTCTTTCGGAAGTTTAGTACTCTCTCTAAGCTTACTCAACTTATAATCATAAATCAACTTTATGGGTAACTTTCCAATTGGCTCCATATCTATTTTTTTTTTTTTTAATCAAAGGTTATCTGGATACGTTGGAACTCGTCTATTCCTATTAATTATACTATATCTTTTGAATTTAGTCCTTTTTCAATAGTTTTTCAATAGTTTTTCAATAGTTTTTCATTAATTTTTCATTAATTTTTCTTTAAATTTGTCTACGGTAAGTGTATGTACTCTCAATGATTTTTCAACGGTCCTTGAGATCTAATTAACCTACTCAGCAACTGGTGTACGGCTTCCTATACTACAATAGATTGTTTTGTCACAATAGCTTAATCACCAATTAAATTCTAATTTAGCTCGATTAGTTTAATTTGACCGTTTTAGGAAATATAGTCATCTCGCTTATGCATTACTATTTACTTTCAGTATAAACACTGCCAGCCTTAAGTTTAGGGCTTCAGGGACCTTCTTACACATCTCTCTATACTTTTTAAAGTATCTCCCTTTTTTCGTTTAATTTTCATGAATTTTCATAAAGTTTTCATCAATTTTTATGAATTTTCATCAACTTACATAAAATTAACATAAAATTTTCATAAAATTTTCATAAAACTTGTCAATGTATTGATAGTAATAAGAATCAACCTAAAAATACATTTCATTGGTCTGATGACTTATCGGTTTTAGTTTCTGCTTTATTGGCTCTTTCTTGTTCATCAATAATTGATAATCTTAATGCTTCTTCAATCATTCTATCTTCAATAGACTGATACCTTGAACTAGAACTTCTTCTTGTATCATATTCCGCCAAGTCATTATTAGGATTTATAATCAAGTTTGATGCATGGATTGCACTTGCAGCTGCTGCCTTTCTAGCTAATTTATTTTTAGCTGATGTTAATTTTAATTCCCAATCTGGTCTTATTCTATCAATTGTAACAACTTTTGATGAATTTGCTGGCATTGAACTTCTTCTTCTAATTTTATCTTTAATTGAACTATTTGATTCTGGGGTTGATGAAATCACATCATCACTTTCATTCTTAATATCATTCTTAATATAATTCAATTCTTGTTTAATCTCTTTTAAATTAATCTCTTCATCATTTTCTGTTGGTTCAATTAAACTATTTTCTCTGTAATCAAATGGATTAATCCCATTAATTCCTGTAGTTAAATCAATATTTTTATCAAAAATAACCCCAAAATCATTCATTGCACAATATGGACAATTTGCAGGTTCAGAAATTAAAGTTTGAGGTAATTCATCAGTTTTTTGTTGTTGAGATTGGGGTTGATCATGTGGAGGATGTGGATCTAATCTCTTAATTTGAACAAAACATTCAGTACAAATTGGTTGTAAACAACATCTTGATAAATTTAAATTATTCGGATAATATAAGAAACAAATTGGACATTCAATTGCAGTTTTGTATAATTTTAATAATAAATCAGGAGAAGGTAAATTTTTATCATCAATTTTTGACATTTTTAATTCTAAAAATTTAGAATCTTGATGTTTTTGTAAATCTTTAACTTTTTCAAGTAAATTTTTTAATTTAATTTTTTGTTCTTGTCTTTTATAAAAATTTGAAGATTTATGAATTTTATGATTATCAATATCATCTTCTTCATCTTCATCTTCGTATGCAATTTCGATTGAATGTAAAGGTAATTGAGATAATATAATTAATAATTCTTCATTTGTCCAATTTTCATTAAAATCTTGTAATGGTGTATAAAATGGTGATAATTTTCTATTAATAATTAAATTTCTAACTATATCAACATTGAAATCTAAATTTGATTTATATGTACCATAAGGTGCTAAATATCCTCCATCAACCGTTTCATCATATTTTACAATTAATTTTAAATAATGGTCTTCTCTTTGTTTATCTCTTTCTTCCTGCTTTTTACTTTTCTTATATTCATTCACATTATTAAATAATGTATTTCTTCTACTTCTATCATATGGAATTGAATTACCTGTATTAGACCTTGGTCTAACTTCCTTCCCTGGTGTATTCCCCATTTCTTAAACAAGTACAGTCTCGTGTTTTGATGCTGATGATAATACTTTAGGAATACCTTGATCCAATAGCTCTAATTAAAGATTTTGGATTCAATTATCTTATTGTGTCAAATGGAATCTCAAGTATAATTATCGATAAATACGTCAATTTTTATCCGGAAAATTTCAAATAAACAATTCTTCCTATTTAAATTCTCTTAAAATCAATCTTTTATCTTGTTTTCTTCTTATTTATCCTTGTTTTTACCTCAGTTTCCTTATAGTTTTGGTTTTATCCTATACCCCTATGTTGCTCAGTCTAAATGATCATTTTAAAACCGCGCGACAATAGCTGCAAAAATGTCGGCGTGTCGTGAAGTTGTTAAAAGAACAAATAATTACTAAAATAAGAAATAAACTGATAAAACAGGAGGATATACATGAAAGGAATAAGATTTTTGAAAGTATCAAGAGAAACAATATTAGTGACAAAAAAAAAAAAAGAAAAATGGAGAAAAATGGAGAAAAATGGAGAAAAATACAGAAAAATACAGAAAAAAAAAAGGTATTAATATATATTTATTTTTGGGATATACCTAAACCTATACCTATCATTGCTAATATTATACAAAACCAGAATAATCCTAAGAAAAAACTAATTAATTTTTGAACTGGAGAAAATTTTACTAATTTCTCATCATCTATCAGATACTGCTGTTTATAATAAATTCCAGTATAATAACTCTTGGAACTTGATAACTTATCGAAAATACCAAGGGTGGTAAGAAAGTATATTGGAGGTAACACCAATCCTATTACCATCAACATAAGGAAAAAAGCCCATGAATAAATTTTATATTTCGGTTGACATTTTTCTCCAATATAATCATCATTATCCAGATAATATATCGATAAGTTTGGAGATGTTACTCTAGTTTGTGACTTGGATCCATATCCTTCAGCAATACTATTCAAACTTGGATCATCCATCATTTTTTCATGATCCTGGTACTTCTTTAAACTATCGACTGGCACATTTGGTGGTGGCCTTCTAATACTCTTTTCTGCTTCATCACTCTTATCTGCAAATGGTGAACTCAATTGGAAATTACTTGAAATTGATATCGAATTATTATCACTTATATCTGAATCATGGAAATGTACTGGCTCTATTGGACTACCAAGTTGAATCAATTTTGGTGAATGATTCTCTTTAACTCTAAATAAAATTATTGGAGTTTCAGAAACTGAATTTCCTTCTTGTAGTACTGGCTCTTGACTATATTCACTACTATTATTGAACTCATCATATGATCTTTCTGAAAGGTTATTTAATGATTTATTATCAAGCTTATTTAATAATTCTCCTGAATTTAATGAAATCATTGAATTTTTAAATGTTTGATTATATAATAATCTTTCCAGATTTCTACTATTGGTGGTTTCTTTTGTACTCATTGTATGAGTATTACTATGATTTAAACTGCTTTTATTGGTGCTTCGACTCGTTTGATTGCCTTGGGTATCATTTTTGGTATCATTTGTAATATCTTGAGTAGTTGAATAATTTATATTTAAATCATCATCTAATACAGTTTTATCGAAATGCTCTTTGAATCTAAACCTTTGGTTATGTTCAATAGTATATTCTTGAAAAATATCATCAATAGATTCTGCATCTATTTCTTCTTGGCTTTTGGCAGATTCATTTGAAGTATCAGCAAAGTCTCCTGAAGATACTGATATTGATCTGGTTGTTTTAACTTCTTGGGTTTGACTTTCCATTTGTTGTTTGAAAGCAGTATCTATGGATATATTAGATCTTGAGAACCTTGATAAAAACGTTAGTCTCTTAGTTTTACTAGGACTGGCTCTACTACTAATACTACCCGATCTATTAGATTTGGTAGGTGATACTTCAAAAAGCTTTGTTGGAGAAAACCTATCCATTTTTGTTAGTTTAGTACTAGTTCTGTACTCTTTTGTTATGTATTAATGACTTAATTTTTGATAATGTGTCTCACTTTAGTATATTAGTTTGAAGGAATGATGCTTTGTAAGGAAATTTCTTTGAAATGAATGATTGTTTCTTTGATGTAAGGGTCTGTATCAATTGAATATGTGATATTATCTATTAAACTTTCATATTATGGTTCTATACCCTTGTCTTAATAAATTACATTTGTTTTGTTTCTTTCCAAATCGGGTCGTTTTTTTTGCAACCATTTCTTTGTAATTAATTATCCTAATTAGGAAGATGAGAATTATGTCAAAAAAAAAAATCATACATTCATTACGATGCTTCATGCTTGTCTTAGTTCTTGGTACTTGTATGCTTTACTATAATTGCATCTCGTCTAATCGTTTATTCTTTACTCTTTTTTTTTTCACTCTTTTTCATTAACAAAAAAACATTATGCTCACACAGAGATAAACCAAGAGGTTAAAAAGACAAAAGGTAAATAAAACATTATATTCGGTATTTAATCATCATCATTAATAATTATAAGTAGCTCTTCTTCTTCTTCTTCTTCTCTTTTTACATGGATCAACACTAGTTGAACCACTTGAACTTGATCCAGATCCAGAACCAGAACCTGAACTTGACCCACTTGAACTCGATCCACTGGCACAATTACCTGAAAATGCTGCAAATGCATTGGTAATTACTGTATCAAAAGTTTGAGCATTCAAAATTGATTTCAATAAATCTGATGCTAAATTGGTATTTTTTAATGCATCAACTAATTCACCAACATCTAATGCATTGTTTTCTAACACAGCTTTAACCAATTCAACTGCAAATGGAATATAACTTGAATCAGTAATAATTGATTTAACTACTGATGAAGCTAATCCTGAATTTGCCAATGATTCTAATAAATTAACAACAACTTCATCTAAATCAAATCTTTCATTCAATTCTACGTGTGAAACAGTTCTTGGAATTAAATCCCTTTTAGAGTTATTAATAGCTGATTGAACTTTATCAACTAAATCACTAATAATATTTTCAGCAGTTCTAAATAATGAAACATATAAGGAACAATCACTAATTAAATCTTGAACAACAGTAGTAACTAAACCACTTTCATCTAAAGCTTCAAATAATGTTGTCATATTTAATAAACCAGACTTTAACACAGTTACAATGGTTTTAATAACAATTGGTTGTAAAGTTGATGAGGTAGCTAAATAATGAATGATTTTTGGTGCTAAATTGGTATCATTTAATGCTCTTAAAACATCAGTAACGATTTGATATTCTCTTTTATCCAATTCTGAATAAGTTGCATCTCTTTTAGTTTTGAAACTTTCTAAACTATTCATCAACTCAATGATTTCATTATCTGATTTTTTAACCAATTGATTAGATTTATCAGATGATTCAATCGTTGGAGCTGCATTACTTAATGCTAAACTAATAGCTAAAGTAGCTAAAGTAGTAGAACTTAATTTCATAACGAGTGAATATTTCTTATATAAAAAAAGACAACCTTAATGTGTCAAAAACTAATCTATCCGATAAATTACGGAAAAAATTAACTGCTTGCAGAATTGAAACTGTTAAAACGTAAAAAAATATAAAATTTTATATTCTTCGTTCACTAACTGTTGTTTAAGTAAGCCCTGAAAATAATTTTAAGCCAGTTTATAGTCTTAAATAGTTTTAATTTGGAGTTTTTTGCAACTTAATTACATTTCCTAATTAAGTAATTTAATCTTGTTACACAAACGGCATATACACGACCCCATTATATTTATTAGACTAACCAAATTTAAACCTAAATATAGTAAGAAATGAACGGTTTTTAGTTAAAATAATACTTGATTGGGAAGTATATGAGCCAGTGTGGAGAACGTATTATTTTTTTTCGATATTTCTTAGTTTTTTTTCTTACCGAAAAAGCTCATTACTGATGGTTGTTTTGATTTTTTAGATTTGGAACTTGAGTTGGATATGGACATTGACGAATTGGTTGATGGCTTTGGTTTGGGAGGTTGGTTTTTATTGGGTCTTGTTGCTGATTTAACTTTAGGTTTAGTGTATGTGATTAAATATCCATCATCATCATATTGAGGTTCACTATTCATCTCATTATTTTCCTGTTTTGGTTCTTCTGGTTTAGGTTCAGATTCTAGTTTAGGTTCAGATTTAGGTTCAGTTGCAGTTTCGGGTTCTGGCTCATTAATAGTTTCCATATCCTTTGGTTCATCAATTTCCATTTGGTCTTGTTGTTTTTCAGATTCTTCAATTTCTTCATCATCATCATCAATAAATAAATCTTGTAATTTAGTTTTTGGTTGAGGTCTAGGAGGTTGATGCATTTCTTGTTCAAGTTCATCGAACTCATCATCATCATTAGAAATAACAACCTTTTCCTTCTGTTTGTTTTCCAATTTTCTTGATTTGTATTGGTAAGTTGGTTCAGATTTCAGTCTTTTGGTATTTCTCTCATTCTGCTTATCATTTTGAGCCTTTCTTGAAACGTAATTTGACATTAAACTTGTAGATGGTTTCTTTTTCTCTTGTTTGGGAGTCAATTCCTTTTTGACAGTTGATCCAGTGGTTGGTTGTACGTTTTTATAGATTTGTACAGATTTTAATTCGGGTCCTTTAGTCATACCCAAATTATAATAATAGTCCATATTATCTTTCTTTATAGGATAATTTGAAATTTCAATACCAAAGTCAGAAAAACTGAAATCATAATTTCTAGGAGTCAAAGAATAAGCAAAGATTTCAGTAATGTTATCGAATTGAACAATTTCATTTTCCATTTTTTCTTCTTGAATGAATTTTATTAATTTTTCACCTTGTTTATTACCAATTGCTACAAATTGACATTTAACCAATGTCTTATTAGCCTTAAAATAATTGTACAAAATTACTTTTGAATTATGGTAGCTACTACCTGTTTCTTTAGCCAATGTATCAAATGTAATTATCTGATTGTCTTTGATCTTGTTACTAATAAACTCAATCTCTTTAACTGTTTCTTCCATAGTCATAACGCGTTATTAGTATTTTTCTTCATCTCATTTTTCAATGAGATCTTCTCGCTAATTTAGTACCACACACGGTGCCAGCTCGTACGAGCTGGCACCGTCTTTCGCCCTACCCAACTTGATACATTTATACTAAATTTACTTTTATATCTGTACTTTAGACAAATTGTGTTTAGATAATCTATATTGTACTTAGAGCATCTAAATTGTACTTAGAGCAATACAAATTGTACTTAGAGGAAAAAAAGACTAAAACAACAAAAAAACAACAAAAAAGAATAAGACAGAGAAAAATAGCAAAAGATCAATAAAACAAGTTAGAAGAGAAAAGAACACACATACAGAAGGTAGATAGTACATGAGGTAGAGAATAAGATAAAACCGTTTAAAGCAATGTATAAATTCTAAAAACATAAAAGTAAATCATTAAGCAAGCAATAACAGATAAAACAAAAAATATGAAGATCATTACCAAAAACATCAAATCCTTGTCTAATTACATACATTGATGATTACATACATGACTCTATATACACACAAAACCACAGTATATGCTAAGAAAACATATGAACTATGAAGTAAGGATTTATAAATAGAAGGATCTTAAACAAGATCTCCTGTACAGATTTATATTTTATGTCGTTTGATAAAGCATCTTTTATGACGTCTGATAAGGTCCGAATAAAGCATATTCAGGTCCAGACATGATCTTTTACTAGAGATTTCTATTACTAAAGATTTCTATTACTAAAGATTATTCAATAGAAGACAAGAGAGAATATAGCGAAATAAAATATATTGGTATAAAAAAAAAAGAAGAAATGAAAAATTAATCTATCCGAAAGTAAATCAAACAACGTAACTAAGTAACTGAGAAACTAACTTACAATGTATAACTCTTATTAATAAGTATTGTCACTCAATTTAGAATTGACTTTATCAATTTTTTCGAAAACTAAACTACTTGATTCATCTAAAATCTTTGAAACTCTTTCCAATGAGTTTGTATCACCTTTTGGAATTTGTTTAAGTATATTATTCAAGTTTAATGATAATTCATCAAATAAGTCATTTAAATTATCTTTAACTTGTGTTTTCTTAACACTGTTTAAGTAAATTGTATCTTGGAAAACTTCAATATATTTACTCATAATATCATATTTTTCCAATAATAATTTATTAATTGGTCTTGAATCAACTGGTTCTTCTTCATTTTCTTCTCTCTTGGTTAAATCAAATAAGTTTCTGACTTTTAAAGTTAAATCTTGTAAAGTACCATCAATTTCATCTAAAGATCCACTACCTAATGATCTTTTATGTGGTTTTTTACCTGGCCATCCTGGGAATGAACCATTAGTTGAATTATGATGAGGAAATCCTCCATGATGTGGTTTACCTCCATGTGGTTTTCCAGGTGGTTTTCCATGAGGTTTACCTCCATGATGTGGTTTTTTTGGTCCAAACCATCTTGGTTGTAAATCTAATTCCAAATCTTTCTTTTCTAAAACAAGTTCTGGTTCTTCAATTTGTTTTTTAATTAATTCTGGTAATTCAGTAAAAACTGCATTTAAATTATTATAAACGTTTCTTTTGGCAACTGCTTCTCTAAATTTCAAATCTACAATAGCAGTACCCAAAACACTTGAAAACAAGGTAATCATACAAACCAAAGATAACTTCATTTTCAACAATTAATATTTTTTTTTTTCAATACAAGGTTAATAAAAGATTTATATATTCTTTTTTGATTTATTTCAGGTTTGAAAAGAAAATTCAGGGGGAATAGACCTACATATTTATATGCATCTAAGACATTTTTGTGTAATGGATTGCATTCCATGAATTTTCACTGCATTTCATGGAATTGTAAGAACATTCTTACTTCAGTCCACAGGAATCATAATTATAAGCACAAAAACTTATGTAGATGGTTAATCAAACAGGAAATAGCAAAGATATGAATAGAATTGGAACAATAGCATATTACAAAAATAGAATGATTTTCAATTTGTTCTTTTCCTATCATGATTGCCTAATTTCCATCTACTGCATTACCCAAACGGCAAATCCATTACCTTCTTTATTTTTTTTTTGCAACCTTTGGTGCTGACGAGAATATTACGTAATAGGTTTTAAGAAACCATACATTTTTTAAATGGTGTAATTTCGAGGTTTGAAGTATTTCAGATAAAGGTGATTCCAGGTTTTGATTCATGGGGATATTATACAGAGGATAACCGTTATAACGAAGGCACTCCGAGGAAACAAGATGAAAAAACAAGTGTGAAATTCTTTTTGGAAGATGAAAAATTATTAAAGGTGAAATTTTTTTTAAAAAAGTTTGCTTAGATTCGTTTAATGATACCAAAGATAAATAGGTTAATCCCTAATTAGATATATATGCTAATCTTTGATGTAAGGAGCAAGGATCTAGATTAGATCGCATATGATAATCTAGATCTGGAAAATTTAAAAGATAAATTGATTCTGGTCATAACACTTCCTATTTTAGCAAACATGGTTTGATAAAAATGTCTTTTCAATTGATTGCATATCTTTTATTGCATATCTTTTAGTGATTAGTAAATGTCTTTCGTTTTGGTCTGTTGGTTGACTATTGAACAATAAAACGGATTGAGACATTGTGATAGTCTCTTATTGTAATCTCACATTGTTACTACTTGAAACAAGAATATATTGAAAATTCCACAATACTCTGTGTTTGAGCCTATGATTATTCTTTTACAATAGAAAGCCTTTCTTGTTTGATTCTTTGGTTAGATCTTTGAATAGGGGCAATTATTGTTCTTCCAGGGCGATATTTTAGCCTATATTTCATCCTGAAATATTTCATTATCTTTTTAACCTTTCCAACGGTTTCACCTTTTGTTTCTTTACTAAGATCTTTTAATTTCTTTTGTTACTTGGTAGTTCTATTAATTATCTACAAGGAGAGACAGCTTTTTTAGAAGGAGGGACACTAAATATCTACAAGGATGGACACTAAGTCTCTACAAGGAGGGACACTAAGTCTCTACAAGGAGATATACTTAAAAGGAGATCCCTATCTGTTCAAGGAGGGACATCCTATCTCTTTACATTCCAAGGAGGGGTGACATTGTTATTTGCTAGTAGTGTCCTTTCTGTTACTGTGTGGAATCTAATGTATACTGTGTAGAATTTGTGTCTTAGTGTAGCAATCACTTATATAAGATTTTCCGATCTTCAGGTACGGAATATCCAATGAGATTTTTCAACCTTTTATTTATAGGGGACCGAAAGGGACCAGGTTACTTATAAGGGTCTATTATTTGTAAGAGCTAGAAAATGAATATTGTATATTCAAAAAACAAGGAAACAATATGAAAAAACATTTTTAAACTGCTTTTGAGCCAATTTGACTAAAGCTATCCACTCTAATTTGTAGATTTCATTGCTTAGTTTGCTGCTGCAATGTGTGGAGCACCACTTGGTGGTGGTGGAGGAATTGAACCGGTTGGAATTGAACTTGGTGCTGGATCTGATGGTGCTGGACCTGATGGAATTGGACCTGATGGAATTGGACCTGATGGTGATGGAACATCTCTCTTGGCTGGTGCTGGTGCACCTGATGGTGGTGGTGGTGGGATAGAACCACTTGGTGGTGGTGGTGGGATTGATCCAGTTGGAACTTCACCTCTCTTTTGTGGTGGTGGTGGAACTGCTGATCCAGATGGTGGTGGTGGTGGGATAGATCCACTTGGTGGTGGTGGTGGGATTGATCCAGTTGGAACATCTCTCTTTTCTGGTGCTGGTAGAACTGCTGATCCAGATGGTGGTGGTGGTGGGATAGATCCACTTGGTGGTGGTGGTGGGATTGAACCAGTTGGAACATCTCTCTTTTCTGGTGCTGGTGCACCTGATGGTGGTGGTGGTGGAATGGAACCACTTGGTGGTGGTGGTGGGATTGAACCAGTTGGAACATCTCTCTTTTGTGGTGGTGGTGGAACTGCTGATCCAGATGGTGGTGGTGGTGGAATGGAACCACTTGGTGGTGGTGGTGGGATTGATCCAGTTGGAACTTCACCTCTCTTTTGTGGTGGTGGTGGAACTGCTGATCCAGATGGAGGTGGAATAGAACCACTTGGAGGAGGTCCTGAAGGTACTGGTGCTGAAAGTGCAGATGAAATTGGTGGTGGAATAGGTTTACCAACTGCTGCTGCATCAACAACTGCAATACTCAATAATAAAATGGTTGCAAATTTCATTTTCGAACTTAATAAATTTTTATTTTAAAATACGATAAACTTTGTATAAATAAGAATATCAATAGGTTTAAAGATAATCTAGGATATATTCTGGTCTATTTAAATACTATTCTTCAGATTCATTTGCTATTAACCATGACTTAACGTCAGTGGCTATATTGAACAATTTCACCATAGAGAAATTATGTTTTACACTCTATTGCACTCTACGGGTTTCCCAAAATTGAAACCAATAATAGTATAGAATGTATAAGTAGGCTTTTCCCCATAGTTATTTTTCAAGTTTAACAGAGAAATAGTGTATAATCGTGTTTTACAATAAAAAGAACCTGAAAATTACAGCAATAACTATGCCACATTGAGATTGTTAGCTATAGTGCTATGCTTGTAAAAACCTATAACTGTGCCTAAAGCTGTGCTTGTTATAAGAGGAGCCTTGTTAAGTATTATCATAAGCCAAATTGATTCGTTTAATGTCAGATCATGTCTGTGCAGTTGTACCTTAAATATTTTTTAGAGGGTATAGGGTTTACTACGTATTTTAGAACAAGTATATTTGAAGTTTATTATAAAGAATTAGAAAGCTTACGAGAATACATATTAGGTAAAAAAGACTAAAGTCATTGTTAGTATACACGAGTAGCAATACTAGACTCAAAGCAATGCCTTATTGAGCCTCATCATGAATGGTACACAAACTTGTTAATTTGATATTTTGATTTTTTCACCATAGAGTAAGTGTGAAATTCTAACCATTGCTAAGGTTAGTGGATTTGCAATGACCGAAACAAGGAGATTAGACCAAAATTGACAACTTAAAGAGAATTATACAAAGGGTTTTGGTGCTAGAATAAGAAATCAAGAAACAAAGCAATGACAATTGTATGATTTCAATAAATATTATATTTCAACTGTGTACCTTAACTGTGAAGTTCAAGTCTATAGTTTAACTGTGTACCTTAACTGTGAAGTTCAAAACTATAGTTTAACTGTGTTATAAGTGTGTTCCAAGTGTAAAGAGTCAAGTGTGTAAGAGTCAAAGGAGATGTCAAACAGTATAGCCAAGTTCGCTTAAATTTCAAACGGTCTAGTTTGGAACCCTTAAAACCATAGTGGTACAAGCAACAAAATGGTACAAGCAACAAAATGGTACAAGCAACAAAATGGTACAAGCAACAAAATGGTACAAGCAACAAACGTCCAGGGGCATAAATATGAGTTAATAAACTCCTTTTCGGATAAGATCTAATTTAACTGATTAGGATAAATTAAAAATTAAATATTTAAAATTCCATTTTTCACTCTATTTTATTATCTAACTCGAATTCCATTACTATTGTTTAAGAGGATTGTACGGATTATTGTCTCTTATTAAATTTGTATTGTTATAGTTTTGCAGTTTTGCAGTCTTGCAGTTTCAAAGATTAGATATGAGGCATTTATCTATTTAATATACCGAAACTAAATCTATACAAAAATTAATATGAGACATCTAGACTCTAATGAAATAAAAGTAAACCCAAAAATCAACCAAAGAACGAATATCTTCAAATGTAACCTTTTTTACAAACGAAACCTTTCTTTCGAACCTTGGTTTCGTTGGAAAGAAAGGTTTTGTTTGTAAAAAAAATGTTTCGTTTGATTACTCTTGTTGACCTTTTAAAAGGGCTTCAAGATTTTCAAATCTCTTCTTAATAAATTCATCAGTTGAATTTCTCTTTGTGATATCTGGAACTTCTAAACTTCTTTTAACAGTTTCATTTCCTCTTTTTTCAAGTTCAGCTACTAAAACTTGACCTTCATCAGGTTTTGGAACAACTGCTGATTCAGCTAAAATGGAAAATAACAAAATAACTGAAAATTTCATTCTTTTTGTTTTGTAATATGCTTTATAAATCTATAATTTAGTTGATATTTAATACAAGAATGAAAAGAATTTAGAGGATATTAGTTTAATTTAAATATTATCAGAAATCAATATAATCCGTATCAAAAGTTTATATAGGCTTAAAAATCGTTGCAAATTAACATACGTTAGGAACTTTTCCATTGCAATAACCAAAAGATTGCAAAATTTCTTTTCTTAAACAAAAGGTTGCCTTAACGTTTATTAATTGTTTGAGTCTTTTTGAGTTCTGGATTTGTTGTTTAGAGCATTTACTGTATACTAGAGTTATAACGATTTATTGTTCACTATTGTTAAAGTATATACGTTATAACTATTGTTCGAGTATCCACTCAAAATTCTATCAAACTTTAATTTTAGAATCCCCTAATCAACTTATTTCGCTAATCAAACCACGGTGGTTCCACTAATATCTTGATCTAATAAGTTCTTAACTAATAAACTCTTTGTAAACTTAATCAACGTGTATAAAACCTAATTATAATATTGCTTAATAAATGTCTTGTTGTGAAAAAAAAAAAAAAAAGTATAAATTGAAAAGAAAGAAGCATAAATTAAATTTCATGTATCGCTTGTCTTTATCCATTATCAATACAATGGGAAAATGAAAAGTCAATTTAACTTAAAAGGTAAAATATAGTTTTTTAGTAGATTTGAACCTGAAAATGTTATGAAATGAGCCATAACCCTTAAAAATTTCAGGAAAAAAAGTATCCATAGGCTTTAGTATATAGTTTAGAGTGATTCTGATGAGTTTTAAAGCTTATCAGACCTAATTTAACTGAAATATACCTCTAAAACGGCTGTCCCTCATCTTGCTCCACCATTTTAGTAACAGTGCGCAATCATCTTGGACATAATACAATTTTTCACTATAGTACTCCGATAACATAACTTTGGTTACAAATAAGTTTCGTTCATTAGAGTTTGTTGTAGTATTGCTATTAAGTTATTGTAGCCCAGTTTTCAGGTTTTTTTGGCTTTTTTTTAGCGGTTAAATCGACCAATTGGTTCATAAAAGTATTTTGGACCCATATTATCTTATACTATAATGAGAGCAATTGTATATCACGGTAAAGAAGATTTGAAGTACGAAACAGATTATCCTGAACCCCATGTCAGTGATAGTAAGGATGTTAAAATTAAAGTCCATTATTGTGGAATTTGTGGTAGTGATTTAAAGGAATTCTCTTCAGGGCCCTTTTTCTTTAATCAACCTGGTTCAACAAACCCAATTTCAAATCTAAAATTCCCAATGGTGATGGGCCACGAGATTAGTGGTGAAATTGTAGATGTAGGTGATGATGTAACGGAATTCAAAAAAGGTGACTCTGTCGTAGTTGAAGTCACCGGGACTTGTAAAGATAAATTTAGATATAAAGATTCTCCCTCAATTGATAAGCAAGACTGTGGTGCTTGCTTTGATGGCCATTATAACGCCTGTGACAATTTAGCTTTGACTGGTTTAGGGTTTAATGACGGAGGTTGTGCAGAATATCTTGTTACCACCAAGGACAAAGTCGTTAAATTCGATAATGATAAAATTCCAATGGATATAGCTGCTTTAATTCAACCTTTAGCTGTTTCATGGCATGCTGTTAAAGTTTCTAAATTCAAACCAGGTGAAACAGCTTTGATTTTAGGTGGTGGTCCAATTGGTTTAACTACTATTTTTGCTTTGAAAGGTAATAATGCTAAAAAAATCGTTGTAAGTGAACCTTCTTTAGCTAGAAGAAATTTAGCTAAAAAATTAGGTGTTGAAGTTTATGATCCTACTGGTAAATCAATTGAAACTTGTATTGAAGAATTAAAAGATATGAGTGTTGATAAGTATGGTTATCATCATAGTTTTGATTGTTCAGGTGTTTCGGCTACTTTCCAAACTAGTATGAAAACTTTAAGAATTAGAGGTACTGCAACAAATGTTGCAGTTTGGGCTAAAAAATTTATTGATTATTCTCCTATGGATACTACCATGACTGAAAAAATTGTAACTGGTTCAATTTGTTTTGTTAAATCTGATTTTGAACAAGTTGTAAGAGCAATTGAAAATGGTGATATCAATACTGATGAATTAAAATTAATGATAAGTAGTAAAATTCAACTAAAAGATGGGATCGAAAAAGGTTTCCAAGAATTATTAAATCATAAAGAGAAACACATTAAAATTTTATTCACTCCAATCGATGAATTGGCAACAAATTGATATTTTTTTTTATATGTTTGTAATTTCAATTTATATTAGAAGATAAATATGCATTCACTATATAAAAGAGATCTTACTTTCTGGCAAATGTATAGACTGTAGCCCAAACTACAGTGAATTTACCTTCTCCAACAACTGGTTTCAAATCTCTAAGGAATACTTCAATGATATCATTGTCTCCCAATTCACCATTCTTCAGTTTCCAACTATGATAAGCACTCCAACTTTTCAAATAACTCTTTAAACCATTCAAATCGATGGTTTTGGAAATATAAAGAGAAGTCTTTTCTCCATATTCAGGATTCAATGGATCATATTCCTTTCTTTCAACATCAACGAATCCTGCTTCAGTTGGAGAAACATCACGTAACATACTTCTAAGTCTATTTTTACCAGGTTGTTCCCAATATGGACCTAAATGGTTAGGACCATAGCAAAAAGTATCATAGAGTTCATTTGCCTTTGGGAAATCAATAAATACTGGTTCCTTATAGAACCAATAACTTAAAGTACCTTCAGGTTTCAAGATTCTGTAAGCTTCTTTGAAAAATTTTGTTGTATCAATCCAATGTAAAGCTTCAGCTGAAGTTACCATATCAATTGAGTTATCCTCGAAAGGTAATTCTTCCCCAGGTGAAACTTTGAATGAAATGTTCAGTTTTTCACCTTTGATTTGGTTACATTGCTTGATCATAGCTGGTGAAAGATCAGTTCCAACGACTTCCTTAAAATGATCTAATAATTTAAAAGCAGCAAACCCAGAACCACATCCAACATCAATTGCCAACTTAGTTTCACCAGTATGATACGACCATAAAGTTTCATAGAATGCATCAGGATAATTTGGTCTTGCATCGTCATAATGCTTAGTATCAAATGAATTTTCAGAATAAGTAGCCATTATTTGCAACCAGTTAAAACACTAAAAAAGATTAAAAAAATCAGCAAAAAAATAATTTAAAACAACACAGAAAAAAATCACAATAAATACCAAGTTATAGTTTAGAAGATTATAATCTAATTCAATTTATAAGATGAGGTTTCAAGGATATAAATTGTAATTAAGGAATAATTATATTAATTTATAGTATGAGGAGATAAGAGAAAGGCCTGAATCGGAGCGAAATCGCATTATTATAATATTAAACATTCATACATAAACTATTTTCAAGAATCATTTCGTAACATCAATACACAGCTATTAATAATCATTGTTGGCTTAATTGATCAAATTGGGTAAAACTATTATTAGTCATATCCTTAAAAGACCATACCTAATTATTCGGATTTTGGTTTATAGGTTTCATTTGCCTTTTTGAATTTCCCCTTTGTTTTATCATTAAGGAATTCTCTATATTTCTCTAAAGTCACTTTATTTTGTAATTCTTTATAGTCACTGATGAATTTATACTTGGTACCTAACATTTGATCCCACCAAGTGAAGAAAGGTTGACTAAAGTTACTTTTAAATCCCCATGATTGATGGTGTATATCATGGTAGACTGAATTGTTTGGGAATAAGATTTGGAAAGGATCAAATGGTAATCTATAACCACAATGATCGTCAATGGTCTTCATGGTAGAGAATGTGTATAAGAATAAACTTTCTCTTGGAGTTAATCCCATTATAATTGAAGATAAACCAGTTCCGCAAGTATCCAACAAGAATCCTTCAACCGGATCATTATATAAAGCACCATAGGCATAAGGAACTTGTAATCTATGATGTCTTGAATGGAATCTTGCATAAAGGTAACGGTTCATATGCATGGCCCGGTGTAACATATATTGCCATGTATCAACTAAAGCAAATGAGATAAAGATTTTAACTGCTGAAATACCATACATGTAAATCATATATATCATTGCATTTGGTAAAAAGGATAATTTTTGTTTCAAGACCCACATTTCATGATATTCGAATCCAGTAGTTGGAGGAGCATCGAAATAATAAACAACCAAACCAACAGTGGTTTGAACAATGTGTTGGATTATAACGTCGTAGATGACATCTCTTAAGCTGGCCTTGTTTTTGGCTAATTCTTCTTCACTAGGGTGAATTCTATATTTTTCAGCTAATTTGTAAACATCAACAATATGGAAAAAGCTACAATAAATCCAATAAACAGCAACGGGAGTGATCAAAGATAAGATCCCATCAGGTATACCGGCAACTAGGCTTGGTTTTTCACTTATAATGACCTGAGGTGAATAGTCTTGGGAAATATATGTCAAGTTAAAGTCCATATTGAATACTAAAAGGAAATCCACTCTATTATTAATACCGTATAAAAGATGATATAGACGGTGAAAATTCGCTTGAAAAGCTTCTTATAGATAGTTTAGACTATCCGGTTTGATTCTGTGGGTGTTTTGGTTCTATCGAAATGACTTTTGTCTCGATATTTCTCTATTTGGGCTTTTGGTTTTATACTCGTCTGAGTGATGATTGTTTATTCGATGAGGTGCGTATTATCACCAGTTTCTTTCGTCTGGTGATAATTCAATTAGGGGTAGAATTACTGAGGTTTTCCACCAAATTTTACATCTGATGGTATGTTTATCGAACTATTTGATGTATTTAATGGTACCATTCTTTTTTTCAGCTTGAAATTTTGATATTTAAGAGGTTTTTTTACTTAAATTTTTTATTACACAAAATCATTATTACATAAAATCAACATCTCCTATATATTCCTACTCCTTCCATAATCCTGGAATGTTTCCTATATTTTCCTATTCTAAATTCCCTCCAGTATCTTGCCATTTCCCTCCGGTATCTTTCTATAAGATAACTCTTACTCTTTTGTCAAACCAACTATCGATTCCATCTCTGGGAATTAACTTACCCTTACACTCAAACAAACATTGATTGATCTTTATAAACTCTAATAATGGATTATATTGCTGATAAATCAACGCTACATGCTGCACTTTATACCATTCGTCATAAATGTTTGGATATGCTACATTCAAAGCAAAATGTGGAGCACCACCAGCTTTCAATCCAAAAAGACTCAAGTTCCGTACATTACTTGGTTCAATAACCTTTAAATTATCAAGTTGATTATTAGAATTAAATCTTACTGAAACAAGATTTTTCAATGGATGGAAATAATCAAATGAAGATAAATTAATTGGAATATTAAACCAATTCAATGTTTTTTCTTGCTTAATTTCAATTGAAAGAGTCTTGAGGTTTATCAAGGAATTAATAGCTAATGAATAAATATCTTGTTGAAACGGGAAAGTATCATTGACCCTTATAATCAAATCTAATTTAATTAACTTTTTGTGTTTAGTTATGAAATTAGGTACAAAATCCTGATACCCTTGTTTATAATCAATATAAACATACTTCAAGTTTGGGAAATTCAAATTATCTATGAAACTATCATGTAGATTATATTCTATTATATTATTTAGTTCGAAATATTCAATCAAATCCATATTAATAGAATTTTTCAAACTATGCAAATCCAGAAATCCTAAAATTATCCCATTCAAACATAATTTTGTCAATTGTTTGAAATCTTTTGAAGGATTAAAAATAATTTTCAAATCGTTTATTTCATTTAAATCATGCTCTAACTCTTCAAGATTTGTAATGCATAATTTTTTACTTGGAGGTTCGATTAACTCTTTATTGAATTTCTCAAGTTTTAGAGTAGTTAGTTTTGAAGGAAGTTTGGCAACTATATTTGATAAAATGTTATGATTTGTATATGGAATGATTTTGAAGTCAATAAGATTAAATTGTTGAAGAATATCCCAATTCAAATAATCGGAGTATAAATCTGATTTTATGTTAATATCTAAAATCTTTAATTGAGGTTTATCATTCAATAAATGAAGATATTTGAATTTAAAATTATCTGGTTTCCAGACCAATTCCACCAACAGTAGTTTTATAAAAAACTTTTCAAATATACTATCGATTTCGTTATTAAAACCTATAGAATCAGGTAATTTCAAACATTTAAATCGTTTTATTAGTTTATCGTTATCATTCATTAAGAATTTCTTAAAATTATAGGTGCTTTTAATAAATGTACCATCAAAATACTCCTGGTTGAATGCACTATATTCTGAATCTATTATGATTGTTTCATATAATTTCGGCTTGATCAATGTATAAATCAATGAATTTGTCAATATTATCTTAACCAAATCAAATTGGTTCACATATTTGCCAATTTCCCATATAATTTCATCGGGCAAATTCAAGATGCTGTATCCCGTACCATTGAATGTGATTTCTGAAAGTTTGATCTCTCGTGTCCTCTCAATGCTCTTGAAATCTTCAAATGGATTCTTCGTATATCCAATTGGACTGTTAAAGTTCATGAGTGAGAATCATTCTCATAATTTTTTTTATTATCCAATATATCTTTTTTTTCTACTTGACAAGTATAAACAAATATGGTCTTAGAAAACTCTTGGTCTTCCAAGGTTTATAATGGTATAATTTTTATTAAAAAATATTGAAAATTGAATTATTTATTCCCTAACTTCTGTTAAAAACAAGTTATAATCTTCAAACCAACACCGTTTGAATCCTTTTGTTTTGCTTAATATATCTAAATCACCAACTCTCTATGTTGTCTCTCTAAAAAAACTATGAATGGAGTATATTTGTAAAATTCCATGAATCTCAATTCTCACTGATTTAAATAATGTCAAAGAAAGGTGATGATATTTGGAAGTCCAATATAGAGAAGATAGTACGTGAATTCAATGAAAATAGGGGTCAGAACTCGACTCTCTGAGGTCAATATGTATACTAACGATAGAATTCTGAACTTTTTACCTTAACTTATGGGTCATTGGTTGCTCAGTTATGTAAAGATTATAATTATGATTATACTCAAGTCAATAATCAACTTGATAAAATGGGTTATAATATAGGTATTCGATTGATAGAAGAGTTTTTGGCCAAAACAGGGATTCAAAGATGTCAAAGTTTTAAAGAAACTGCAGAAGTCATATCCAAGTTGGGATTTAAGATCTTTTTAAATATTCAACCTATTGTAGCTAACTGGTCAAATGATGGTAAAAGTTTCAGTTTAATCTTGATAGAAAATCCATTAACTGAGTTTGTGGAATTGAATGATTCCAAATTGAGATCCAATTTATGGTATAGTCAAGTTTTGTGTGGTGTGTTAAGAGGTGCATTACAAATGGTTCAAATGGATTGTGATTGTTGGTTTATTAAAGATATTTTAAAAGGTGATGAACATACTGAATTGAAGTTGAAATTAAATAAAATCCTTAAAGATGAAGTACCTGCTGGAGAGGAATAATCTTTTTCTTTTATCATTTTTCATGATTTTTCATGATTTTCCATTATTTTCATTGATTTTTCATGATTTTTTTCGGAAAAAAACCAAAATATATAATAAATAACTGAATAAAGACACCCAAATGCATACACCTCTTTATAAGTCTCTATATCAATGACAAAATACACTTGAAGGTGATTCCTCAATTGTTTCAGCTGTCAAATTTCCCCCATAATTCGCAATCAAATCATTTTGTTTTATCTGCTGAGCTAAAACTCCTTAAGTTTATATCCATTTTAGCACCCATAGCTATTATTTTTGACTAAAAATACTGTTTTTTACGTATTTTTCAGGTTTGGTTTGGGGTAAAAGTTTTTTTTGCTAGTTAAAATGTTTCAATTCTTCATTAATATCTTCAAAATCATCTTTTATGATTTAGTGGTGCTTTTTTTCAATTCAATTATCCATACATTCTTCAGAGATATAAAGGTCAGAGGTTCATTTAATGTTCCCAAAAAGGGTCCTATAATCTTTGTTATTGGCCCCCATCATAATCAGTTTCTTGATGGGTGTATCGTTATTTCCAAGGTTAAACAATTCACAAATAGAAGAATATCTTTTTTAATTGCTGGGAAATCATATAGAAGACCATTCATCGGGTTAATGTCAAGATTTACAGATGCTATCCCCGTTGAAAGAGCTCAAGACTTACTCAAGTCCGCTAAAGGTGTCATTTACTTGAAGCAAGGTACAAATGATGAAATCATCGGTAAAAATACCAACTTTAAAAAAGATTGTCAAATTAAAGGTTTAATTGGATTACCTAATTCAAAAGGTAATTTCCAAATTGTTGAAATTATCGATGATACTACTATCAAAATCAAACCAATTGAACCTAAAAATGATGATGAAGTAGAGAAAAAATTATGTCAAGAAAGACTTGAAATTCTTGAAAATGGTACAGAATTTAAAGTTGCACCTCATGTTGATAATCATAAATTATTTCAAAATGTATTTGATTTCTTGAATGGTGGTAATGTTTTGGGATTATTCCCTGAAGGTGGATCTCATGATAGAACCGATTTATTACCTTTAAAACCAGGTGTTGCTATTATGGGATTAGGAGCTGCATCACAAAATCAAAATGATCCTCCAAATGATGTTATTAATATTATTCCAGTTGGTATGAATTATTTCCATCCTCATAAATTTAGATCAAGAGCAGTTATTGAATTTGGTGAACCAATTAAAATTACAAAAGATTATGGTAAAAAGTATCTTGAAAATAATCGTAAAGAAGTTGATAATTTACTTAATCATATAACACTTGCATTGAAACAAGTATGTGTTACATGTAATGATTTTGAAACATTAATGGTTTTACAAGCAGCTCGTAGATTATTTACTAATGAATCAAGAGAAAATATACCATTACCATTAGTTATTGAAATGAATCGTAGATTTATTAAAGGGTATGAATTAAATAAAGATAAACCAGATATTATTGATTTAAGAGATAGTGTAATAGAGTATCAAAAGAAATTATTAATTATGGGATTACATGATTATCAAGTAAATGAAATTGATCATAGAAATTTTTTAAAAAATCTTAAAAAATTTATATCAAGACTTTCCAAAACCATTTTATTCTTTTCATTAAGTTTACCAGGAATTATATTATTTTCACCAGTATTTATAATTTCTAAAAAAATTAGTAAACAAAAACAAGCAGAAGCATTAGCAGCATCAACGGTTAAGATTAAAGCCAAAGATGTTTTAGGAACATGGAAAGTTTTGGTAGCATTAATTATTGCCCCATGTTTATATATTTTTTATTCGATAATAGGAACTATTTATTTAAAGAATAATTATAATCCATTATTTGGAATTGAATTTCCAACATATATTATATTTTTATTTTTTTATTGTTGGTCAGTTTCAACAACTTATGCATCATTAAGAATTGGAGAAAGTGGTATGGATTTTTATAAATCCTTAAAACCATTATTTTATTCAATATTGAGTGAAAAGAATTCTATGAAACAGATTGAAGAAATTAAACATATGAGATATGAATTAAGTATTAAAGTGAATGAATTTGCTGATAAATATGGAAGAGATTTATTTCATGATTATGATGAATTTTATACTAAATATAATCATAAAGATGTAAGTGCTATTAATTTAAATGATGTACAAATCTTTGGTGATGAAGATTTTGAATCAAATGAACAAAGAGAAGAAGTTGCAAAAAGAATTTCAAAGGCATTTAAAGAGAGATTAAAAGTTGATTAACTTTGTATCTAAATGTATAAATATATCCAAACATAGAGAGATATCTTATATCTATCTTATATCTTATATTATATATCTTATAGCTTATATATATGTCTTATATATCTCTTATATGTCTTATATATGCCTTATATATCTCTTATATATCTTGTATATCTTATATATACCTTACCTATATCTTATACACCTTATATAACTTACATATGTATTCTTATCTTATATATCATATATCTTACATCATATATCATATATCTTATATCTTATATCATATATCTTATATCATATATCATATATCATATATCATATATCTTATATCATATATTTTGTATATATCTTATATGTATATATCTTATATGTATATTTCAATATCTTATTTAGCTTATATATATTTCTTATATATATACCTTATAATCTTGTATATCTTGTATATCTTGTATATCTTGTATATCTTGTATATCTTGTATATCTTGTATATCTTGTATATTTTATATATTTTATATATATATATATATATATATATATATATGTCTTATATATACCTTAGATATCTGTGTATGTGTATGTATATATATGTATATACGTACTATCTCTCTCTATAAGTCTTGTATATGTATTCTTATATAT
>JANIWS010000031.1:0-56785 GCA_030555745.1 Yamadazyma sp. yHKB15 | reverse complement strand
TCACCACACCCGTACACCCACAGTTCACCACACCCGTACACCCACAGTTCACCACACCCGTACACCCACAGTTCACCACACCCGTACACCCACAGTTCACCACACCCGTACACCCACAGTTCACCACACCCGTACACCCACAGTTCACCACACCCGTACACCCACAGTTCACCACACCCGTACACCCACAGTTCACCACACCCGTACACCCACAGCTCACCACACCCGTACACCCACAGTTCACCACACCCGTACACCCACAGTTCACCACACCCGTACACCCACAGTTCACCACACCCGTACACCCACAGTTCACCACACCCGTACACCCACAGTTCACCACACCCGTACACTTGATGTGAATAACTCTTCATTTTCATCAGTTGTGACAATGATGATGGCTGATTCAGTGGTGGTTTGTCCATTTGCATCTGTAGTGGTGTAAGTTGTTACATATTCAGTACATTCAGGACATGGATCAATCCAGATACTCGAAGTGTATAACTGTTCATCTGAATCGATAGTTACAATGATAAAAGCTGATTCAGTTGTAGTTTGACCATTTGAATTTGTTGTAGTATATGTTGTTACATACTCGGTACATTCTGCACAAGGGTCAAGCCACATACTTGTTGTGAATAACTGTTCATTTTCATCCGTGGTAACAATAATAATGGCTGATTCAGTTGTAGTTTGTCCTTTGGAATTCGTGGTAGTATAATATGTAATACTCTCAGTACACTCTGGGCATTTACCAAAAGTTGTCATGGATGTGGTGTACTGGCCATTTGTATCTGTGGTAATAGAAATCTCAGCAGATTCTGTGGTTAGTTTTCCCTCTTCATCTGTGGTAGTGTAGGTAGTGGTGTATGCAGTACAAGACCTACAATTGTTCAACCATTTGGTAGTCGTGGTGGATGCCCCGTTGCTATCGGTGGTCGATATAACAATACCAGATTCTGTGTATTCCTCTCCTTGATGAACGCCTGTCGATGTGACCGTCTGTACGTAATCATCGTCTAGTCCAGGGATTTTGTATCTTTTATCGAAGCATTCAGTAGTTCCATCCTTCCAAGATTGAGCACTTGAAGGAATGGAACCAGAATATCTGATAGCATTATTATTTAAACTGTATAATCCTCCCACGTTTTCAGTCGTTCTATAAAATGACCCGCTTGTATAACTTTTACCAACATTGATTCTTAAGCTAGCTACGTTGTCGGAACACGCAGCATGGAAATAGCCTGTTGGATAATAGGAATAACTATCAATTTCACAATCAAAAGCTATGGTATTCGACTCACCGAACCCAGTGACATAAAAATATTTTAAAACTTCTGACTTATCTGAACTAATATCAAAGAATAAGACCGATGAGGAGGAGTTTAAGTGAATATATTGAGTCTGTTTCTCGTTCGTATAAGTGGTCGCATTCAAATGCAAAACAGCATTTTCTCCAACCACAAAGAAACCCTGACCTTCAACTTTAACAGGCACTTGAACGTGTGTACCTATCAAACATATTGTACCATAATTTTCAAAGTACTTTGTTTGAATATAGAAGGCATAACCAAGATATATCGGGTCGTACACTTGAGTTTCAGAGTAGAAACCTATATTTCCCTTATTTGAAAATTCATAATGGGCAACTATCGATGTGTCACCTAGTTTAGCAGCAGACACTAAAATTCTAGCACCTTCATACACGGAGAAAGAACTCGCAGTGAATTTGCAAGTCAACTCTGCTGTGGTTCTAGTAGTATCAATTATGCTTAACCCATAGTAATGATGAACATCTGAACCGCTTTGAGGACGATATTCTATTGCATCTAAAGAATAATCACTGTTTGCTGCAAAATAGAATTCACCATAGTTTTGCATACTTGCAAGGTAAATCCTTTTTATATTTATTAATGACAAAAACGTATTAGACTCCACTTTAGCAATATTTAAAAACGAACTCCAACTGGGTTCTTCGTCTCTTATTATGGTATTTTCTTCAAATGTTTCTTTCGCAGCTAATACATTGGCTACAAAGCTCAAAGCAAGTAAAATAACTACCTTGTAGTCTACCATTTGAAAAATGTATCTAAGGACTTATAACTATATGGGCTCTTTTTACTATGATAATATATACGAGACAATAAATCTCATGTCAAGCAATCAATTCGTACATATATATATGTTGTGAATCAGATGTAGTTTACATTTGAAACTGAAGCTGCAGCCAAGAATAGAAGGCTCAAACAGAAAAAGAATATTTTCTAATCCCTGCAGACTTTGAGGCTACAAACGAGTTTAAGTTTGCCATGAAAATTTCTCTATCTTTAAGTCTTTCTTTGTTTCAAACGGGTTCTTATATTCTCTAAACGGCTACGTAATTATAAAGTCTCTTAGATATTTCTTTGTACGTCAACTATTCTAGTGAAACAACTTGAAAAAAGAACAAATGAGCTTCAAAGATCTGTATTCAAAACGTGTCTTTAAAAATTTTGAATCTTAGGAACTACTCATTATTGCATCAAGGTTTTTCCGGCTCTCTCTGAATTTCACCTTCATGTATGGTGACATGATTTGAAGGTCTTGGAATAATTCCCTAGGACACTGTGTTATCGAGACATTAAACTATAGAGCGACATTTAAAAAAATTGTTACTAACAATTCGAGTTAAACCATGAATTTGAATAATATCTGTGATACAAGAAGATACTCTACTCCTATAAATCTGTCTAACACATTGAAATGAAGAAAATTGTGAAAGGTACTTCATAAAATATTCATGAATGAAATTGAGCTTATTCTTAAATTTTTACAAATGTCGTATTCTTACAGAGAAACCAAACATACTATTTCCCTATATAGCGGTTAGAAACTGTCAGAACTTTGTTGAATTTCAGCCGAATCAATTATCCTGTATAGAAAGATCTGAAACTACCTCTGCCCGCAGATTAATCTATTTCAAACATTTTAGTTAGAACCTGGATGCTCTACACGTCTTTCAAAATGTATACCAACTGTAAATAGTTGAGTTTGCTCCAACAGTCATTTCTAGACTACATAAAACTCTAAGATAGCTAATTCAGACTATCAAAAGTCTCTATATATGTAATTGCGAAATCATTAACCCAAGACTCAATAATACCAAGTCATCATTTACGAGAGGCATCAGCTTATACGAAGATGACATTTACCTTGGTGAAACATGAATAAAACTCGTCCTATAATACAACTTGAGGGTTAAATAGTGTAGCTATAAATAGAATGTCAATTTTTCTGGTCAAAAGAGACCAATAGCTGAAGTGACTGCTTATGAAGTGAAACGGCTGCAAGGAGAAATTATAGACTATATCCTAAAGACATACATTAATTTCTTGATAACTATTTTTGGAATCTGATACAAGGATTTGTCGTTAGCAGAAAATAGTATCTGCTGTCTTCTTTCCAAAGATATGCTGACTAAATTTCAGAAAAGAACAACGTAAAAAGATGGAAGGTACTAGCTAGATGATGATTAAGTTAAAAACTTTGTTATCGGCGTTCCTAAATCGATATAAATATTATTGTCAAAACATGTTTTTATGACCTTGAAACGACGTCGCTGATATGTATTACTCTTATCACGACTAGCACGAATGAATAAGAACATGTACTTTATGAGGGTTACTGACATGTTATCTAAGATTTCATCTTTCACGAGATCTAGATTTGCCTCTTACCCCTAGCTTGTTTTGGCGCCAAGTGTTCTAAATTTGCAAGTTAATGTGTCAGTCATCCTCTAATCTGCAATAATGTTAGAGATCGAAACAGATCTGAAACCCGAAGGCGTTTTCTTGGATGTTAAAAACAATGGAAAAGTCACTAAAGTGCTCAATTACTTGAATTAGGTGGGAATGTTGGAGTTTTGCAGCCCAAGTGAATAGTCTGAAACGAGTCATATGGCTTACTTGTTGTTTACAGTGGTGTTATGTCTCTAGCCTGTTGATTTCAAGTCTTTTCTAATACCAAGTTAAAATGCAAGATGGATTAATATTACGAGATCTAGCACAGTTCATATTATATTTTTAGATCACGTCTAACAATTTCAAGACAGTAAAATCATAGTTGGCACCTCATTTGCTTTTAGTCAACCAAACCGTACGTAACGTGTAAGAGAATACTGAAATCTTTGTGGTTTTGTTTTGAAATGTTATACAATTAAAATGATGCAATGGTCTTGGAAACATAAAGGCCAATTTTTATAAAGCTCCATATTTCTCATAGCTTAATATTTTCATAATACCAAAATGAAAAACAGGTATAAGAATTATTAAGAAAAAGATTCCCGAAGATATTGTAAAGATTTTATTCAAGTATATGCAAAAAAATGACCTACTTCGAAATTCGATCAGAATAAGAATTTTTGTTTAACAAGTTTCAGTTAGATAGTTGCAATAATATCACCGCGTTAGAGGTTACCTTTTCAAATATGCTTTCAATCATATCAAGTGGTTTCTAATTTATAGACTGGTTTGAGGTTGCTATTAAGAAAAGCCGTTCTAGAAACAGATAATCTAAATATACGAAGACTTGATCATCTTGGGTGAAACTTGCATTGAAATGCGCTTCTCCTCTATAAGAGAGATTCCTAATTTGATTTTTGCAGTTTACCCACCGGATCATTTCAGAGCGTGAATCGGACTATACTTGTAATAAGTGGATCACTGGCATGAAATGAAAATGAAGAAATAAAGGACAAAACTAAATCTAAAGTTACTTTAAAAAGACTTCATCCGTTGCAAAATAATTTTTTGAAATACCTTGGTTATTTCATCTAATATTCTTGATGTCTATTGACAGCTTTAGTGCACCCTTTACTTCTTTCGAATTTTTTAAAGAATCATGTCTTCATATGAAACTGAATAATATTCAAAATGTGAATTTAGATAATAGCTACAATAAATCCCCACAAAATACTACGAGTATATTTGATATTTTTCCGGTGTTCCCAGATCTGATATTATATTTAGCTTATGAACCAAATATAAGAAATATTAACAGCTCAAATGACACCTGGGTTGAATTGGCTAGCTCAATAAAAACTGATACCATGAAAACAATGAAATATAGAGAAATCGAAGATGTGAAAGTCCTAGAGGAATCGAATACAGGAACAGATTCATCTACCAAGACTTCTTGTACAAAAATTAAAAGTTCCAAAAGTGAACTAAATCCCAACATTTCATCTTCTACTATGGTATCCATACACAATTTGCATCACAAGAAGTCCTCAAATACATCAAATTCCAAGACAAAGTCTAGCCATAAAGACAGACCTTCCAATTCCAATAGGCACAGTTATAACCTATCACTTTTAATTCTCATAACTTTTTATTTATTGTAACTAGTATTCATTTGTAGACTTGGGGCTATTTTTAACCAATTGAAAATAAAAGCACTAATATATTATTTAGTCCATTTTTTTTTGTAGGCAGTCTCTTCAATCATTCAAAAAACTTTTCTATTTGGTCTTATGAACAAAGCCCATTCCAAAAAAAAAAATTTTAACTACGCTTGAAGAATTTAAATAAGCACGGTAGTTGGACTTGTATTAAAAGGCTTCAAAATTCCACCCAATACGTTATTTAATTTGCTATGGTTGAGAAAACTTAGCCTAGACTGAATTACTCTTAACATACCTCTACAAACATAAACTTTTTCTTATTTCCAAAGGACACTTTTCCGTTACTATTATAAAACAAATATATCAATAGCAGTTGTTCCCAAGAGAGTGTCTCTTCAGATTTCTAATATTTAACAAACTAACACATCAGCAAATGTCGAGAATAGCTTGCATCTATTTTCAAACGTATATAAAAGCTTAACTTTACAGATCCTAACTTCTTTGTGGGACCCTTGACCCTTTATTACCAAGATCAAGTTTTTTTAAAAAGTGATTTTATTAATTCATCAAGAAAAAAAAAAATTGATTCTACTTTGTGATTTTTACAAAAAAAATAAATAAAACAAAAAAAAATAAAACAACAAAAATTTTTTAGGTATATGAACCAACTTTCCATGTTATCAAGTAGTAGTTCAAGTCACAACAGTTGGCGAAGAATAATCCTAAGTTTCAAGGCCCCTGTTTCAAAAAATTTAGGGTAAGTTAATATACTGTAACAAAAATGTGCATAAGAAGTCTTTTTAGAGAATTTGTTTCGAAATATCGAAATTCACTTACTGTATGGTTCCTTTCTTATTAGAACCTTTGAAATTAAACAAAAAGGAAGGCTTCAAGTGATTTTTAGATTGAATCATGCTTTTTATTTCTTTCTGAACATTTAATACCATTGCTCCACCCCAATTTGAAAAAAGGCTGAATACAATTGTTTCACAAGAATAGCTTTTGGAGACGTGCATTTGAAGATATTTTTGAGTATGTATGATTGCAAACCAATATAAATTAAATCTTTATTTTAAACAGTTATTGAAATAGTTTATTTGATGGTGAAATGTTTGTGGAAGCCACGGCGGTGACTGTTACATTGTAATTTCAATATAAGAGTATGTCTTCATGCTCATTCACATTTACGTCTACTAAGCAAGTACTTTCAATGTATTTAAGATTAGTGATTGGAGTTAATATCTTCAAATTATTACCACATCCGTACACCCACAGTTGACTTCAATCTTGGGTTTTTTGTCGAGAAATGGAGGGTTGGCCGAGCGGTCTAAGGCGGCGGTCTCAAGTACCGTTATCGTATGATTCGCGTGTTCGAATCACGCATCCTTCATTTTTTTTTTCTTTCAATTTTTGTACATTCTAATCTACTAAAACAGACGTGTTGTTTCAATGAAGCATATCAACCCGTTAAAGTTCGAATTACAGACGTGGAGAAAGTAATATGATTGGAGCGAAATAGTATAACTAATTGATGATTACTAGGGATGTGCATCTGATAAGAATTTAAATAGTCTATAAAATATTTTTCCAAAACCTCATAATCTATATATAGTGGCCCAGAGCTTCATCCCATAATTTTGCGTTGATGTTTTGATCAATCACTCTTTGAAAATTATCCAACTCTTGTCCAATTTCGTTCCAGTAGCCTGCATCTATTTCGCAATTAATATTCAGATGTTGGTTTGGACTGGAGATACTTGTTATTGGATGACTACCACTTTCTTCGAATATAAGGTCCCAGATAGAATCTTTTAAATCACTTATGAGTGCCCACCTATCCTTACATAACTTAGTCGTGTGCTTGGACAAGTATATAAGATTTTCAAAACAGTTGTTAATACAAATAACTTTGGAATCCGTTTTCAAAGCTTTCATGTTTAAAATTGAATTATTATTAGCATATATTTCTTTCAAATCAAGTATTAAACTCCTCAATAGTGAAAAAATTGTTTGGATTGGCTGGAATTTTCTTATTTCCCATAAATAAGTTACAAATTCGGGCATTTCTCCATACTTCATGAATTCATTCAATAAATGTACCTGTCTATCAACGTATTTATGATCATTGGGTAAGATGTCTTTAGATACTGATGATAGATCGATGGATTTAGCATGTTTCTCTTTAGATAGTAAATCATTGAAGACAATATTGAGTAAAATGGAACACCTATCCGGATAAGTTGAAATAACTGAAGAAGTAAATCTGACAAAAAGTTCTTGTGAGTTTATGATATTCCTAGGACTTAAAATATTATCAATCAAGGAATTACAATACATTGAAAGATTTCTAAGCTCATTTTCTAAATTCTTCATAGTATACACATCTTTATTCAAACTAAAAGATTTTCTTAGGATCTTATTGCAACATTTGGCCCATCTGGATCTTCCATTTGCAAAAGCCACCAGTTGGTCTAATTTATATGTACCATCGAAATCTTGGTAATACTCATTAGGCAAAGAAGTATCAAATTCATCATCCACAATTATTGGAGCTATTCTAGAAGATAAAGCAGTAGTTAAGTCTATATAGAATATCTGCCACCAAAGCAATCTTCTTGATTGGAGATCATTCTCATCACTGATTTTATGGTAGCGAAGAGGATCACGATTTAGTTCAATTAGTTGAGCCAACCTTATCAAAGTACCTATTGAACCACAGTCTTCAGTCTTACAGTCATTTCTCACAACAGAGTGTAAAATCACTGAACTCTGTAAACCGATTAAAGAGACTTTTCTTGGGAAGTCCCCCATTGCTAAAGCGATCTCAGTTGCACCAACGTAATATTTCATCTTTTTAATATAGTCTAGTAATTGAAGCCCAGACTTGTAAGTTAATTCCTCATATTCAGAAACTGAAGCTGCATAAAATATTGTAAAAATACGAATAAAAAATTTTAAGTCAACAGAACTATTATTGTTCCAAAATCTTTCGTAGATTGGACAAATTGAATCCCAATCTAATATGGGGATTATGGGGTGGATAGAGTTTTTATATCTTACAAATAGTAAATCAGCTTCATTTCTATCAGGCATGAATGAAGAAAGTTTATCCAAATCTTCTGCTATGGGCGCACCGGTTTGATTCAAGGGAGAATTGAAAATCTTTGTGAAAACAGGACCAACCCTTGCATCAGGAGTAATATAAGTTTGAGACAACTGTTTATGGAAGACACATGACCCGTTACAGTTATCTAAGCTGTTCAATTCATAAATAGGTGAGCTTGGCTTGGGTGTATTTTCAGATTGTAATTGTTCCACCTCAAGAGCATTTACCAAAGTTTGTATAGGTGATAAAGTAGAAGTTTGATTTGTGGTATAAGAACTTGCCGATGTTTCACTTCCTAATGAATTACTGCTCAGTCCCGGTGAGCTCCTTGAATATTTAGGGAGTTGAGATGTTTGTGAATATTTGATAGGCTGGCTAGCTTTAGGACTTTCAAGTATTTCCAACTTCTCCAATCGATTTGGGCCATCTGAAATATCGACTAAGCTTCTTGCAGCTAGAGATTCCGAGGAAAATGAAGTTGCAGTGGAGTGCTCCTTCTCTAACCCAACACTCTGATAGCGGACTTGATTGACATCGTAGTTACAAAGCTCTCTTGCTTTTGAACAATTGGAGCAACTTGGTTTTTTCCTACAGCATTTTCTCTTGAGCCTTCTACATCTATTACAGGATACAGCTTTGGAGATACTTCCTGCTCTGAATTGACCTATTCCTGGTATATCCTTCATTATTTAATTACTGCGAAACCTTTCAGCTTTGAAGTAGAAAATATAACTATGGCTTCAGTAGAGCCATAGTCGAAGGAGAGACAATAGGCAATAGAGATTTCGATATATTGTGACACACACAGCTAACTTTTAGAGCCAAGAGACATCTTCATCAATAATGAATAGTAGGATCCCAACCGGTGACCCAATATTCATCTAAGGAGTTCAATTTTTTAAACTCTTCATCACTGATGTCGAACTTATCATTGAAATTACTTGACAGCCTTTCTTTGGTCAAGATTTTTGGTAATAGAATGAATCCTATTTTCAATGACCACTTAACAAATACTTGACCTTCAGTAACACCATATATTTTACTTAACTCTACGATAACAGGGTCCCCAAATCTTTTACCTCTTGCAAATGGCGAATAAGCTTCAACTGCCATATCGTTATCTTTACAAAACTTTACTAGATCTGGTATCGATATCCAAGGATGCAGTTCTATTTGATTAATTACTGGCTTATATTGCAAATCTGAATATTCCAACAATTCCTTCAAATGAGGAATACCATAATTCGAGACCCCAATGCTTTTGACCTTTCCCACTTGTTGTAAAGCTTTCCAAGTTCCAAGACGCTTTTCGGTGTTTGATAATGGGGAGCAGACTAAAACTAAATCAATATAGTCAATGGCTTTAGCTTTTTCCAATGCTGTTTGAATTGCAGCTTTTGTTTTATCATATCCATGATCAGTATTCCAGATCTTCGTCGTATAGAAAACTTCTTCCCTTTTTGTACCCTCGTCGTTCAACCATTGACTCTTCTTGTTCATTCTTATAGGTAGCAGCTAATTAAACATGTCTTTGTCCACCTCTAACGCATCGTATACAATTGATTTAGCAACATTCGGAGGTGCTAAATTGATGGATATTCAAATCCATTTTTTAACTTGATCAATGTCATTCTTCCAATTCTATCCTTCTATCAGTTTTCTGTTAACTGAGATTTTTGTGGTATCGCTTTGAGTGCTAGAGCATATCATGCGAGTAGAGTTCATATTTGTGAATATTTGCCAAAAGGGAAATATTGACTTTCTTGTAGAGATAGACCCAAAATGGCAAGCATGCCGACGTAGGAGTGGTCCGCTGTCAAGATTTGACGTTAGCGGAGTTGATTACGATATTTGATGCGGCGAGAACGCCTCACTGATATTATTATGCAGCGATGCATTAGGTATATATAGATAATCATTGCGATAAGCAGAAAACAAGGGATGGAATTCAAGAAAATAGAACTCGATGGACATCATTTGTTCCATGGGAGAGAGTTTCCATATGCTTTGAAGTTGAATCGTGGCAAAGAAGACACCGAGGAGGTTTTAGATTTCTTAGAGAGAACTGCAAAAACTGGATACTTTAACAAATTATTGGAGGACCATGGAGCCTTAGTTTTAAGAAACTTAGGAGATAGCAGTGTGGAGACGCTTACTAGAATCATTAAGGCTATTGGGTTGGGTAGTGGTGATAAATTTTTTGAACAGAATGGTACAGTAGCTCAAAGAACTGAAATTAATGATATTCTATCTACTGCCAATGAAGGGCCCCCAACGAGAGTGTTATACCAACACAATGAATTTTCAAGGTTTAAAAAGTATCCTAGAAAGCTCTTCTTTGCATGCTCAAAATTTGATGCCAAAGGTGGTGAAACTCCGATTGTTCATGGCGGTGAATATTTCCAAAGGTTATTCGAATCTGAACCTGAACTAACCAAAATGTTGGCAGAGAAAGGACTATACATGAAGCAAGTGTGGCCATTAAAAACCAACAACAAAACCAGTTGGTCTGATAGATTTTGTTTTGGAAGAGATTTGAAGGAAGGCGATTCATTTGAAGATAGAAAATCTAAGTCTGAAAAAACTGTCATGGCTACTGTGAGTGACGATTTTGAGTGGGATGATAATAATAATTTGATAGTTCATCAACATACAAAACCTATTAGAGTATTTGAACGTAAAGATGGAGAGAAATTCCCTTGCTTCTTCAATAGTATTGCAACATTTCATGGTGATATGAAACATTCCTTTGATGGCCATAGCAAGACTGCAAAATTGAGTTACGACGCTGATTCAACAGAAATTCCATTAGAATATTTAGATAAAATACTTGACACTTCAATTGATCTAGCCTATAATCATAAATGGTTAGAAGGTGACCTAGCCATTGTTGACAATTATCAAGTAAGTCATGGTAGATTAGCTTGGGAGGGCGCAAGAAAAATTTTTGTAAGTATGTGGGATTCTCCGACAAAATTTGAACCATGGGTTCCCTTTGACTAATATATGAATTATATGTTGATTTATTATATTTTTGTTCGTATTCAAGCTGGAGCACTCGATTGCGTGCTGTGGTGTCAACCTCTACTCCTTCAATTGTACGATTTCGTTGAGGACTTGGATCAGCGGGCAAGCATCACAAGCTAATGATCTAGCCTCTTGCTTCTTAGCTTCTTAGTTTTAAAAGTCCCACTTATTAGCACCGTTATCATATTTTGCATATTGAGATCTGATAAGAATATGGTTCTTATCTCAATCGTGTACCAACACACAAGTTTTGATAATGGAAATCTAATATGGAAAATGGAATATCGTCAAGAAACACCACACCTATAAAACAGTGGGAGATTGTTCCATTTAGGCAGTTCATCTCCATAGTACTTTTATCTATAAAGAAAACTATTTTTCGTAATCCTTTTTTTCTTTAACTTGAATTTCATATCATACTGTCGCTCAATATGTCAAGTCTGACACTAGATAAGAACCCAGCTAATGTTAATACAGCGGAAACTGAAACCGAATCTCTAAGGCAAGTCAACCAATCTAAATTAAGTAAATTGTTTTTTGATGGAGATCATTATGAGATCAGTAAGCAGTTTGCGGATGTTACTTTAGATTTGGTCAAAGAAAACGGTGGAGAAGTTGGTGAATTGACAGCTGAAAAGGAGAAAAAATTGAAATGGAAGCTATGGTTTACCATTGTACCCATGACATTTTTGGTGAATGCTACATTATTCATTGATAAGGATGCAATTACATTTTCTTCTCTTTTGGGGCTCTATCAGGATATGAACATCAATAGTGGAGATTATAATAATATTCAAACATTATTTTACGTTGGTTATATTTTGGGTCAATTCCCAAGTCATTATTTATTTCAAAGGATTCCAATGTCAAGATACATTTCAGGCACCTTACTTATCTGGGCTTTAATTTCCTTTGCAACATTGGGCTCGAAAAGCTATGCCGGTATGATCGTTCTTAGATTCTTGCTAGGTTTTACTGAAGCTGGTGTTACTCCATGTGTTGAACACACTCTTGCAATGTTTTTTACTTTAGAAGAACAAGCTATCGTAAACCCAATATTCTGGATCAGTTGTTTGGGAATTGACTTCCCCTTTGCATTTGTTGCATATGGTTTACAATTCACTACGACATGGAGACCTTGGAAATGGTACTGGTTAATCATTGGTATAATTTCATCATCGGTAGGAATTTTTTCGTTTTTCTATTATCCAGATAATCCTGCAAAATCAAGGTTTTTCACCACCGAAGAAAAGATTCATATCATTAGAAGGGTGAAAGCAAAATCAAGATCTGCTATTGAACAAAAAACTTTCAAGAGACATCAATTTATTGAAGCACTTAGGGACCCAATTTCTTGGTTATTCTTTCTTTTCTGTTTAATGGATATGTTGGAGAATTCTACAACTTATCAAGCGTCAACTATCTACAAGCAATTGGGATTTTCAAACTTAACTACAAGTCTTTTAATTGCCGTTCAAACTGCCTTTTCAATTACTTGTGCCATTGTAGGATCGCTAGTTTTGAATCGATTTAGATCACAGTCATGTATTGTTGGAGCCATTTGGATGTTTCCAGCATTTCTAGGTGCATTGATTGCAATCACAATACCTTTTGAGAATAAGGCAGGTATTTTAGGTGGTATATTCTTAACTCGTTCAAATGGTACAGCGTATATTATTGCACTTTCTCTATGTCAAGCAACAGCAGCTGGTTATACCAAAAAGTTGACCAGAACATTATTGTTTATGATAGCATACGCAATTAGTAATTGTGTTGCTCCACAGATGTGGAATGCTAAATTTCAGCCAAGGTACAGAGTGCCTTGGTTGATCCAAATTATTTTCAGTTGGTTCTTAGCACCTTGCGTTCTTTTGATAATCCGTTATATTTTATCGAAGAGAAACAAGGAAAGAAGGAAACTAATGGAAGAGGGAGATGACAATGAAGAAGAGTTTGGTTACATCGACACCATTGATGAAAATGGAAAAGTTGTTAAAGAAAAGGTGGATATCTCGATGCTTGATCTTACCGATTTGGAGAACAAGAGATTCATCTATCCTTTATAGAAATGTGAACCTTTCTTATATAATATATGTTTTATCTTTTTTAGACTCCTTCCTAGACTTTTTTTTTTCAATTCATACATTCTCTTCCTGATAGACTTCTTTCATAGCTAAGTTGTTAATTCAAAGGTTGTCCAGGTGTACTGGATTTCTTGCTTATCTTAATATTTTGTTTTTCTTCCCAATATAGTAATAGATCTCCGAAGCGAAATCTCCTACACTGTGGAATAGAATGTCTGATCTGGAACAGGTGATAAGGCATCACCAGGAGACTAATAACTACCAGTATAATAATTGAGCGAAGTCCTTTAATAACAGTGTTGGATGCATACGTACGCTAAAGATTCAGAAATAATTATTGTCGGTTCAGGAGTATTTGGACTCTCAAGTGCTTACCATCTTATAAAAGATGGTTATAAGAACATCAAAATCTTTGATAGAATTAACCATGAAGAGACCAAATACAATCCACTAAATGGATCTGACTCTGCTAGTGGTGATATAAACAAATTTTTTAGAATTTACTATGAAAACAAAACACTTTATTCCAAGTTGGCCATCAAAGCACTCGATGTGTGGGAGCAATGGAATAAAGATATCCAGGAACTAAGCGATTCCGACAAAAATAGATTTTTAGATGACGACTTGGAGTTAATCAGGTTAAGTGGAGGTATGAGAATCAATGATACTCCTAATTTAAGTCAGGTCGAACTAACAAATCTTGAAGGTTTTAATGAATTAGGTCTTAGAGACTTACAATACAATATAAATTCTCCAAAAGATATCCAAAGAGCAAAATTAGCTGGGTTTTCAAGAAAATTGGATGTTATCAAAGATTTGAAGCAAAGAAAGAAAATTACAACCGTCTCTGGCACGTTAGACGGAGTTGGAAGAATGCTAAAATCTGATAAAGCCTGTTACTATGTGAAACTACTCTTGGAAAAACAAGGAGTTCAATTCTTTTATGATGATGCTGGTACCTTGAATGAACCAATTATTGAAGATGACGATGTGAAAGGTATATTAACAAGAGATGGTAAAATTCATAAATCAGATTTAGTTGTTTTAGCTGCTGGCTCATGGTCAACTTCATTGGTTCCTGAATTACAACATCATACTCAGGCATCACTTGCAAATATTGTTTATTTGGAAATTCCAAAAGATAGACAAGACTTGATCAACAAGTACAACGAATATCCTCATATTCAATGGAAAACCACCAGCAGTGAAAACGATAGAAATGAAAATCATTATGAAGGCGAAGGGGGATTTGCATTTTTCCCTCCAACGAAAACCGAAGGAATTTTAAAAGTCAATACTAGACAAACTAAATTTTTGAATCCTGTTAAGATTGGAGACCAATACATTTCAGTCCCTTCAACTTTAGGCGATGAAAAACTACCAAAATCTGTCATTCAAGAAGCAAAAGAAATACTTATGTCTATTGCACCAGATGTTGTAACAATTCCTGGTATCAAGGTTAAATCAAAGTTGCTATGGTATACTGATGCTATCAATAGCGATTTTGTCATTGATTTTGTTCCAAAATACAAGAATTTAATAGTTGCAACTGGTGGTTCAGCACATGCCTTCAAATTCTTACCAGTTTTAGGGGAAACTGTAGTATCAAGAGTAAACGGCGAAGTCAATGAATACACCGATTTGTTTAGATGGAAGTCAGTCGATAATATCGTGGTAGATAATTATGGTCTTAAAATGGCGGATATCAATAAAGACGAAAGACGAAAATTCAAAAATGTCGAGTTCTTGCAAGAAGCAGATCTTGAATTCATAGATGAAGATTTGAAGCAATTAGACTTTGTAACTCTTCTGTAAATGAGAATATATATGAAGTATCAATTTCTCTTTGAAATTTCAAGTAGTCAAATTCACTTATTATTGAAATTAAGAAACTCAAAAGACCCCGCAAAAAGACATCATAACTTTACTTCCATAGAGTTAAACCATGAATTAACAAGACACCACATCCAGTTTCTGAGTTTGACTTACAAGGTCTTGCGTCTTTTAACCAGAATGATTCTATTAAATCTGATTTGATGTTTCTTATGAGGGCTTTTATTCGCGAGGCTGCTTATTGAGTCACTAAACAAGACCAATATCAGGAGAAAAAGTTTGTCAAAATATCGTTTAATTTTGGTATTCTTGATCCCTGATACCCTTCGGAATGAATTGCATCATTAGCTGGTACAATTACACCGCTGTTGAGGCTTTTCATATGATGATTTCTACATTATTAATTATACCAATGTTTATATTGTAGAAAATAGAATAAGATATTGAGGGGACCGATTTTGTGATATTTGATTGTGTCAAGCAAATAATTGTGTCAAGCAAATAATTGTGTCCAGCAAATAATTGTGTCAAGCAAATTATAAAATGAAACAATGTAATAAGATGTGTTGCTGATGGGAAATTGAGCGAGACTAGTCAATGCTATAGAATAGATTGTTATTTACAGTATGTAGACAATGATTTAGACTCAGAACTCATCACTTTTCATGACAGCAGCCCAAAATCCTGCAATTTAAAGTTGGAGTATTTTAAGATAAAGAGATTATAACATAACGATTGATTTGAACAGGATACATTATAGGGCGCTTAAGTATATATAATGTGCGGGTACCATACAAAAAGCCTTACCATTGGTTATATAAAACTTATAGTATGCCTTTAGTATTTATAGGTCACCAGTTCGGTGATTAGAAGCAGGATGTCAATGGCCAGAAAGTGTTTTAGCGCTTTTAGACAACTATCAACTAAGCCATGGTATTTTAACTCGGAATGGACTTAAGACAAATCTCATATAATTTGAGTCATAGATTCTTCTCTACAGAGCCATACATGAATGTTATGACATGTCATCATTCAAATTCACAGTTTTCAACTAAATAACGTGATGTGGTGCCATTTTAACTTCTTTAACTGCTCTAATTCATGTAGAGACCTGTCAACGGCAAGCATAAAAATTTATGATTTAACGTGTCAGCTACTTGAAATATATCATTGACCATTGAAACCTCTATTGTTGTTTGATAATAATAAAGCTCAGCAAAGATAAGAGAGTTTCTTCATTCTATTCCTTTATATATACACGGATTTTGGTAATTGAGACCTAATATAGTATATGAAATATATTCAAGATGCACCACACTTGCAGCACTAAAACTGTACCAATTAGGCAGTTCATCTCCCTATTTCTTTGGAATATAAAGAGTAAGAGTAACCATAGTCAGAAATTATCCAGAAACTGTACCAGGAATTGATTATGCCGAGCCTGTCATTAGATAAGAATGCAGCCAACATCGTTACTGAAGAAACTAAAACTGATTCAATAGAACCAGGGAAGCGATCTGAATTGGGCCAATATTCCCTTGAGAGAGATCATTATGAAATCAGTAAGCAATTAGCAGATGCCACTTTAGATTTGGTCAAAGAAAACGGTGGAGAAGTTGGTGAATTGACAGCTGAAAAGGAGAAAAAATTGAAATGGAAGTTATGGTTTACCATTGTACCCATGACATTTTTGGTGAATGGTGTATTATTCATTGATAAGGATGCAATTACATTTTCTTCTCTTTTGGGGCTCTATCAGGATATGAACATCAATAGTGGAGATTACAATAATATTCAAACAATATTTTATGTTGGCTATATCTTGGGTCAATTTCCAAGTCATTATTTGTTTCAAAGGATTCCAATGTCAAGATACATTTCAGGCACCTTACTTATATGGGCCATAATTTCTTTTGCTACATTGGGTTGTAGAAGTTATGCCGGTATGATTGTTCTAAGATTTTTTTTGGGCTTCACTGAATCTGGTGTTACCCCATGTGTTGAACACACTCTTGCAATGTTTTTTACTTTAGAAGAACAAGCTATCGTAAACCCAATATTCTGGATCAGTTGTTTGGGAATTGACTTCCCCTTTGCATTTGTTGCATATGGTTTACAATTCACTACGACATGGAGACCTTGGAAATGGTACTGGATGATAATCGGTATAATTTCTTCATCAGTGGGACTATTTTGTTTTTTCTATTATCCAGATAATCCTGCAAAATCAAGGTTTTTCACCACCGAAGAAAAGATTCATATCATTAGAAGGGTGAAAGCAAAATCAAGATCTGCTATCGAACAAAAGACTTTTAAGAGACATCAATTTATTGAAGCACTCAGAGACCCAATTTCTTGGTTATTCTTTCTTTTCTGCTTAATGGATATGTTAGCTAATGCTACCACATATCAAGCGTCGACCATCTACAAGAGCTTGGGATTCTCGAATTTAACTACAAGTCTTTTAATTGCGGTTCAAACAGCCTATTCAATTACATGTGCCATTGTAGGATCGCTAGTTTTGAATCGATTTAGATCGCAGTCATGTATTGTTGGAGCCATTTGGATGATTCCAGCATTCTTAGGGGGATTGATTGCAATAACAATACCTTTTGAGAACAAAGCAGGCATTTTAGGTGGCATATTTTTGACTTCTTCGCATGGTACTGCTTATATCATTGCACTTTCTCTATGTCAAGCAACAGCAGCTGGTTATACCAAAAAGTTGACCAGAACATTATTGTTTATGATAGCATATTCAATTAGTAATTGTGTTGCTCCACAGATGTGGAATGCTAAATTTCAGCCAAGATACAGAGTGCCTTGGTTGATCCAAATTATTTTCAGTTGGTTCTTAGCACCTTGCGTTCTTTTGATAATCCGTTATATCTTATCGAAGAGAAACAAGGAAAGAAAGAAACTAATGGAAGAGGGAGATGACAATGAAGAAGAGTTTGGTTACATCGACACCATTGATGAAAATGGAAAAGTTGTTAAAGAAAAGGTGGATATCTCGATGCTTGATCTTACCGATTTGGAGAACAAGAGATTCATCTATCCTTTATAGAGGTATTATACACACTATTGGGCGATCCAGTTTCTTTTGTTGAGCTCATAGATTTTTTTGCTAGTTTTCAGGTGATGGTTCCTTGCCTCTTCAGATGTAGCCATCTTTCTTTCAGACCTGTATTTTAGTTATTTGCTTGTAAAAGTCTTGTAAAAGGTAAGATATCATCAAAGACATCTACGTGACTCTTCTGTAAGTACAAAAATATATGCATTATGATACAAAGTTTTGGTTTTTTAATTATGTGTCTTGTAAATTAGTCAAATAATCGTTGAACAGAAGATCTCCAGATCCGATCAATGAAAATCAATCTATATGTCGGATATTTTGGTGAGAAAGCTGATAAGAGATATCTCGGAATCAAAGCGCGAGTTTCATCAAGTAATATAAGCAAGAGATGAAAAATTGCAGTATAGCGTAGGTTGTTTAAGAAGAATTGCAGTATAGCGTAAGTTGAAGCAATTTAGCAGTTATGAGTAAATGACTAACAAGTTTTAGCTGTTCTCACTGTAGAGCGAAGAGAGTAAGTATTTATTGAAAAAAAATGATTGAACAAAACCACCTACTAACTGAAAGATTAAATGCGATAAGAACATCGTTTGTAATAATTGTAAACTAGCAAACATCTCCTGCAGTAGGCAACTGGAAGATGGGCGTAGTAAGAGAATAGGTGAAAAATACTACCTGAATCTTCGAAAAGAGAATTCAGAACTCAAAGACTTTTTCCAAAAAATTAATGCTTTGGTTAACACAGATGATGAGAACTCTTTTAAGAAGATTCAACGTTTACTAAGAGAGAAAGAGTCCTCTATGCACATCCAAGATTACCAAGTAGGCCAAGGAGGCACACAAAGAAATAAAGTATACCTTCCGATTCATATTCAACCTAAGTCAGGATCTTTTTCAATATTCGGACCCACATCAGCTCACGATTTGATAACTCCAATAGAAAATTCATTGAAATTAAATCCATTCGAAAATTCAATTCTAAATTCACCTCAACTCTTGGAATGCTTATCCTCATTCTTCAAATTTGAATATCCAGGTTTAGTTATGTTTATTCATAGAGAAAGCTTTTTAACAGACTTTTACAATCCACACCCAGATTCCTTATATTGTTCAGAAGAACTTGTTTATGCTGTTGCAGCCTTGGGTGCCAACTCATCAGATTTACCATCGAAGAATAAAATGTCCAAAATGTTTTATGAAACTTCGAAGAAAAAAATTTTGACCACTGAAAAAATAAATATTCCCACAATACCAACTTTACAAAGTTTATTATGCCTTGCTTTATATGAATTAGGCAATGGAAACACCTCAGCTTGTTGGGTTTTGTCTGGAATAGCTTTTAGGATGGGTCATGAGCTAGGATTCCAATTAAATCCGAAGGAGTGGTATACCGGTAATGGATCATCAAAGAGGAGGAAGGTGGTTTCAAAATCTGACATTCATGTTAGAGCAAGAATATACTGGGGATGTTATTTATTTGATAATTTTGTGAGTTTAGTATTGGGTCGTCCTCTAACTTTGAAAGCATCAGATACAAGTATACCCTCGAGTACGAATTTGCCAGATACTAAAGGTATTGAGAGGTATATTTTTCAAGATTCCATCAATAACCTGGTTTATAATTCTATGAATGAGATGTTCAAATTATCAAATGCTATAAGTGATTCCCTTCAGAAAATTTTTGGACTAGAAAAACTGGGTAGAAAAGCTACATTAAATTTAGACGAATTAAATTCATATAATAGTATAATCCAAGGATGGAAAAATCAATTACCTGATCCAATGAAATGGAGTGATATAATTACATCAGATGAGAGCTACAATCCTACCTGGATGAACTATAAGTTGTACTATTATGTCATAGTGCTTTGTTTAAATAGACCCTTTTATAATAATAAAGCATCACCCAATTCCAGAGATGTATGTGAAAGTTCAATTTCAGATTTGTATAAGTTCATTTCGAAGTTCACCATCAAGGACATAGAAACAACAACTATCTTAATGATATATTGTTGTATATTGTGCGTAAGCACCATGTTGATTAAAATTTATAATACACTGGATTGCATAATATCGTTAAATGATAAGAAAAACTTCAAATCTTTCATCAAATTATTAACAATGTCAAGTAAAACCTGGATGCTATCTTGGAATTCAGCATTGGCTATAAAGGGAAAACTTTTTGAAATAGGCGGAGATAATTTGGTTATAGAGCTTTTTGAGGATCTAGATTTTGATTTGATGAAAAGTGAGATCGACAACTCCAAGCAGGACTCTTTTAACAAAGACTTTGATGCTAGTAAACAACGGTACGAATGTTTTGGAGATTTTGAAGAGAGTAATTTCACAGAATTACTTCCAGAGTTACTTCAGGATGACGTATATTCACCTTTAAAAAATCGAATTGCAAGTCTGACAAAAGGAATTGATTTTTCAGGAAGTCCTCCATATTTCTATGAAAATTTCTATAATTAATTCAATCCAAAGGAACGCTTGATAAATGTTTGGTCAAGACAATTATTAAATGATCAACGTCGTTGAAATTGTTATATAAGCCAAATGATATTCTTATACCCAATCTGTATTGACTTCCAATTATATTTTCCAGCTTTAATATTTCCATCCATTTGGGATTTGTTATTCTAAGGACTACACTATGAGGTGATCTATACCTTTCATCATTACCTCCCGCATAAGGTACCGCAATCTTATCTAATTCTTTTCTAAAATAAATACTTAGAGTTCGTAAATACTCTTCAACATTCTTCATGCCAATTTCTAAAAGAAATTTTAAATAGGATCTCAAACAATTAATTTGAAGTAATGGAACATTCAAGTGATCGTATTTCGAGTTATTCAGATGAAATTCAAGATTTTTCTTAATGGTTAAATCACTATTCAAATTTGAAACTGCACCTGCACCAACTATTGGGGGTACTGATTTCAAATTGAGGAATGTTTTTTCATTAATGTACAAACAACCTAAACCAACAGGGGTACTTAACCCCTTATGTGCAGCAAAGCAATAAGCTGAGACATCAAGAGATTTCAAGTTCAAATAATTCAAGCCTACCTCTTGAGTTCCATCAACTATTACTTCAATCCCTTTGGGTTTGAAATACCCACAAATACTTCTAATATCATTTTTGGCTCCATTATGGAACATTACTGATGAGATACCTATAAATTTGGTTTTTGAATCCACAAAAGGTTTGAAAATTTCTGCATCAACACCTTGTTCATTTTCATTCTTCACTAATCTCACTTCTAAACCTGCTTCTTGTAGAGCCAACCAACAGTATCCTTGATTAGGGTGTTCCGTTTCTAACAAGAGGACATTATCACCCTTTTCCCATTTCAAGGACCTAATAATTAAGTTCAATGCTTCAGTGGTGTCTCTGGTAAACAGTATAGTCGAAGAATCGACCCCTAAATATTCGCCAATCAATGTTTTAGTTTCCGGAACACATTCGAAAGAATTCTGTTTTCCAAAGGGATCATTAACCATGGTGTCTGTATATTCTTCGATTGCATTCATAACAAGTTTGTTCATTGGTGGTTGAAACGATAAATTCAAGTATGTGGACCTGTTTGCAACAGGGTTAAGTTTCCTAAAATTTTGAATCAGCAGAGAGAAATCGGTATTCATCTTAGTAGTTGGCATTTTCTATAAGAACAAGTGAAATAAAAGTTACATTTAAGTATTATTCTGGAATTTTAGTTCCTTCAGAATGAGATAGATTAGAATTCCATCTGCTAGTCAATAGGAACTATAATTCCTGAATTCCTGTTTTCATAGAACTTCTTGGAACCAATTACAATTTGGGAATCACTATACCATTTCAATCATGGTAGTGCCACCAAAAAGGCAATTAACTCACATTCGGTTGAATAAATGACATATTACTGAGCTACTCAGGAACTATAATTCCTGAAATCTCACTAGAAAAATTTTAAGAGGCCTCTGCTTATCAGATCTTATCATAGAAAGGTAAGTGAGGTGACTTTCTCTATTACTCAGTATATAAAGTCATATATAGAACATTAAGTGATACTAAAGAAGTAGATGTCATTTTTAGGTTTGAAGAAACAGTTACAGGAAAGTAAGATAAGCTATATTCAGCTGATCACCTCTGAAGTTCATGATGCAAGTCTCGAAGAAGTTGGTTCACACAGTCCAGATAATGTTGAAAAGATATTGAAAAGAACTTTGAAGTCTCATCATGTGAATATGATGGCTATTGCTGGTGCTATTGGAACTGGTTTAATCATCGGAAGTGGATCAGGTTTGGCCAGGGGTGGACCAGTGAGTCTTTTCGTTGCCTATGCTTTTACAGGACTATTATTAGTTGTGGTTATTTTGTCACTAGCTGAAATGGCATCCTTTTCGCCAATGCAAAGATCTTTTAGTGGTTACTGTGCTAGATATGTTGACCCAGCTTTGGGCTTTGCTGCTGGTTGGAATTACTTTTTCAAGTACGCTATTGTTTTAGGAGCCAATTTGACAGCTACCGGTCTAATCATTCAATATTGGAGACCAGATTTAAATGTTGGAATTTGGGTGGCTGTTTTCTTGATTACTACATTATTCATTAATTGGTTTGATGTCAAATATTTTGGGGAGGTAGAATTTTGGTCTGCATTGGCTAAATTGATTTCCTTAACCATTTGTCTTATAACATGTATTGTAATATCTGCAGGAGGAACTCCCAATCATGAAACAATTGGTTTTAGGTTTTGGAAAAAAGAACCATGTTTAGAGTACCTTATTGGTGGGTCTAAGGGTAGATTTCTTGGATTTTGGGCTTGTGTGATTCAATCATGCTTTTCATATGTTGGATCAGAAGCCATTGGAGTTGTATTTGGTGAAGCGCCAAATCCAAAGAAGACAATCCCACAAGCTTCTAGACAAGTTTTGATCCGTATATCTGTCTTTTATGTCTTAGGAGTTTTTTTATTGGGCTTGGCAGTCGATCCTAAGAACCCATCATTGACAAGCTCAGGAACTACCAATGCCAATTCTTCACCTTTCGTAATTGCAATAAAGTCAGCTGAAATCAAAGTATTACCAGATTTTATAAATGCCTGCTTGTTGATTTTTGTTGGCAGTTCTGCAAATACAGATATTTATTTAGGTTCAAGAGCTTTATATGGTTTAGCCAAAGATGGGTTAGCACCAAAATGCTTTCTTAAGTTGAATAAGTTTGGAATACCATATTTGGCGTGTTTGTTCACAGGATCCTTTGGATTATTGGCTTTCTTGAATACTAAAGATTCAGCATCGACAATTTTTAACTATTTTTCTAGTTCAGTCACTGTTTTTGGAATTTTGACATGGACAAGTATTTTGTTATCATATATAGGATTTTACAAAGCAGTTAAATACCAGGAAATACCTAGGGAACAAATTCCTTATAGAATGTGGGGTCAACCATATAGTGCATACACAGCATTATTCTTTATTGGGTTAATAACTATTTTTAATGGATATTCTGCATTTATTATAAAATTTCAATACAAGAGCTTTATAACATCGTACATTGGTATTGTAGCCTATTTGGCAATGATAATTGGTTTTAAAATGGTGAAGAAAACAAAATTTGTTAAGCCTTCAGAAGCAAAACTATTGAACTACATCGAGGGTTAAGAAAATGTGTAGTGACTCAAGTTCAGCCTAGTGTGTTTTTATTATAATAACTAATCTCCAGGATAGTTCATCCTAGAATATTGAAAACAAATAACTGTAGTGTATAGTTCCTCGGGCTGACCAATGTTTGATCAGAAAGTGGTAGACAAATACCAGAAGATAGCGAAATAATTGATAATTACGAGGAAAGGAAAATATCGTTTGATAAGGTGGTCCTGGTAGATGGGTCGAGAAAGGAAGGCCCGAATGAAATTGACTTTAAGTACTTCATGTAAACGTTAAACTTATACGAGACAAAACTGTATCTCGAGTACATACAATTAAATAAACCCGAGCCTTGAACTAATTTCTGGAAATTATATACTAAATAAGTTATAATAAAAGTATCACTTTCCACTCTTTTTGTCGACTTCTGATTCTTGAATGATTTTTTATTTTTTGGCAAGTTTAGTATTTTTCACATCTTTGTCAATTTCATACTTAAAAAGACTAAAATTTGCATGGTATATCAATTGACTGTTAGCTCTGCTTCTTCTTTAAGACTGAATTTTTGACAAACAAAGATCACATTGTTTGCAATTTGAGTTAACTCAAGGCTCTAGGATTTGCTGGGTACCATTTGTTTCATCATTAATAATTTTTTTGCATCCTTTTCGTAGAGGTTCTCATCAAAATACTAAGTCGCATATCATAAAGCATTTAAAATAGAATTATGTTAAATTTAAATGAATAATTTATTAAAAGAAAATACAAATATAACTGGAGAATGTAAACTTGAATATCAATCTGTATTGAATGGAACCCAAATTTCCAAGATTAATAGGTATGTATATATTATTGGTATTGTTTTAAAAAAAAATTATGAAACGATATATGTGATTAAAAGGTTGGGGACGTCTTGATGCTAACAGCAAGAACTTCGTATTTTATTGACTTACCAAACTTGATACAGACTCACTTGATGACGAATGAGGACTTTCTTGTTATATATGTTGCATTGGAATTGTTTAAAAAGAAGACAAAAGTAAAACTAAACAATTTGGAAGATTAAAAAGGATTTGTATCCAAAGGTTTAAAAAAATGCACAAGAAATGCATAAGAAAATGAACGAAAAGGTCCAGGTAGACTTCATGCTTAACTAGAAGTTAACTCAAAGGAAAAATAAGGATATCGTACTAGTTAAGATGACAGCTAAAAAGGATAACCTAACATCAATCCCAGTACCTGTGTATGTCGTAACACTAAAATGGTTTGAGGAATCTTCACTAAAAACTGGAGATTCGAAAGCACTATCATGCATTACCGTGGAAACTGTGGTTAACTTTCCCGATGATTCTGTTGTAATAGTGGCTTCAGCTGTCATTTTGGATTCAATATGAACCAAAGAAACATCATGTATATCTTTGGAAGTCGTGATTTGTTTGTAAGGTCCCTTAGTAAATGTCGAAGTAATTGTTTCATTGATTGCATTTATCAAAACAACCACCTCGCAATCAATAGTAACAGTTGATCCAATTGCATTTGTAGTTGTCATTATACTGTTGTATTTTGTAAGAGTCTCGACAGGCTTCACCGATGATATTGGACAATAGGTTGTATATACAATTCCTTTATCAGAAAATTTAGTTAAACCAGTGGTAATTGAAATTTCTGTGCAACCAATGTTGGAACAAGAAGTTAAAGTAACAACCGTGGTGCTTACCGTTTTCGTGGATGCCAGAGCTGTTGTGTATTCAGTACATTCTGGACATTCGTCGACTGTATCAGTAGAAGTAGTTAAATCACCATCTGAATTGGTAGTAACAATAACGACACCAGATGAAGTGACGACTTCACCGTTTGATTCAGTATTGACACTGACAGTGGTGTATTCAGTACATTCTGGACATTCGTCGACTGTATCAGTTGAAGTAGTCAATTCACCATCTGAATTGGTGGTGATAATAACGACTCCTGAAGATGTGATGACTTCACCGTTTGATTCAGTAGTGACACTGACAGTGGTGTATTCAGTACATTCTGGACATTCGTCGACTGTATCAGTAGAAGTAGTTAATTCACCATCTGAATTGGTGGTGATAATAACGACTCCTGAAGATGTGATGACTTCACCGTTTGATTCGGTAGTGACACTGACAGTGGTGTATTCAGTACATTCTGGACATTCGTCGACTGTATCAGTAGAAGTAGTTAATTCACCATCTGAATTGGTGGTGATAATAACGACTCCTGAAGATGTGATGACTTCACCGTTTGATTCGGTAGTGACACTGACAGTGGTGTATTCAGTACATTCTGGACATTCGTCGACTGTATCAGTAGAAGTAGTTAATTCACCATCTGAATTGGTGGTGATAATAACGACTCCTGAAGATGTGATGACTTCACCGTTTGATTCGGTAGTGACACTGACAGTGGTATATTCAGTACATTCTGGACATTCGTCGACTGTATCAGTAGAAGTAGTTAAATCACCATCTGAATTGGTAGTAACAATAACGACACCAGATGAAGTGACGACTTCACCATCTGCGTTTGTAGAGGTAAATGTTGTAGTAAAGTCCGTGCATGCGCTGCATATACTTTGTGAAGGTTCCACACCTGATGAAGTAATGGAATTGGAAGATGGCAGTGAGTTAGAGTATTCAACAAAACTGGAAGAGGCGGTTGTTGCAACTTCACTTGATGGTCTAAGTAAGGTTGATGATGCAACCTGTGGGTATGTTGATGATTGGGTCGCAATTGATGATTCAAGTTCACTTGAAGATTCTACAATACTTGAAGTTTCCGAATATGTTGAAGATTGTATTTCTCTTGAAGTTTCTCTAGCACTTGAAGTTTCCGAATATGTTGAAGATTGTATTTCTCTTGAAGGTTCAGAATATGCCGTTCCAACATCACTTGATGATAGGACGAAGCTTGAAGATGCCACAACACTCGAAGTTTCATGATATGTTGATGATTCGACCACGGTTGATGATTCAACTTGACTCGAAGTTTCCGAATATACTAAACTTGAAAATCCCACTGAGCTTGAAGAATGAGCTAAAGTTGTAGTTTCAGGATATTGTGACGATTCGACTTCACTTGATGATATGATCAAGCTTGAAGATTTCACAGTACTCGAAGTTGCAAGATATGTTGATGATTCTACTTCACTTGAAGATTCAAGAGCACTGGAAGCTTCAGGATATCTGGAGGATTGGACCATAATTGAAGATTCAGTTGTGAATGATGAGCTAGATATTTCTGAACTGATTGAGTAATCCATACTACTTTCATCAGTATCTATATAGTAATACCAATCTATTTCTTCTGTACGCTGTATTCCATCCGGATACGTCACTCCAATACTGAATGCAGAATCGCCTCTAGTGTTATAGTAAATGATCTGAATTGGATAGTAGAGCCCCTCCTGTAAAGTATATTGTCCATAAGGAAAATCTGTCAGAGGATCAAAACACCAAGCACAGTAAAATATTTGCTCATCGTTGATGATATCATTTGGAGGATCGAAACAATCAAAAGCTATACCAGCACCAATATTGAGTACAACTGCATCGTCAACCGACAAATAGCTAAAACTATAATTACCTGTTTCCGAAGCAAGAAAGTATCCACTAATTTTCAAACCAAAACGATTCTTGTTGATTTCCCTTCCAAAAAGGGAGGCATACTCGGGGATCGGTTCTACTGCTGAATTATTAACAACCTGGTAGCTGAAAGAAATGTCTTCTACACCGAAAATAGAAGCATTAGGTGTCATGGCTGCAATGATCGCTAATTTTTCGAGATATATTGCTTGTCTTTGTGGATAAGTTGAAGTTCCATCGATAACATTGTAATCAACTTCGTCAATGAAGTCAACCCGAAGACCTCTTGCAAATGAGTTATTATTGCTTGAACACCCTTCGAGTGCACTGACATATGTTAAGCATAATAACGAAGTTATGAAAACAACTATATGCATTGGTATAATAATAATTGATTATACTTCCGTTTCAAAGGAATAAGAGAGTAAATATATAAGCATCGTTTACTTTTCCAAGCATTTTGTTGTACATACTCGATGGTTTACTTCAGTAATAAGCTTCAACTTTTTGCATTTGAAACAGATGATGTTTCATCGTATTTCTTTGTATTGTATTCTTATAAATATTCTGTACACGAGCTCAAAATCCACGAGGCTGATGTAAGACTGGCCAGTGATGTTCTTTTCTTTATCAACCGAAGCTTTCAGTGCTTAGGCACCACTATTATTCACTTCTTGAAGTATTATATAACATTCATTTATTCATGGGAAATATTTCAGTTTTGCTTTGAGGTACCAATTCTTATCAAATACTCTCAAAATAAACCACAAGGATCAAATTGAAAAAAAGACTATCGATAAAGATCTCCGTATTCAGAGCCCTGTAATAGTATATGTTTATTCATGTAGCTTGAGCATTTAATGCTCTTGTCAAATACTACCTGTAACCCGCAATTTTATTTTGTCTGTTTGGAAGCCATCTTTCGGTTGGAAGACTGACAATAGAACATTGGCAACGATGAGTTGTTTTACGATTTATTGTGTTTTAAAGAATGGATCGTGCTACAGATACTCTAATAAAGCTATAGACCATTACTCTCAGATTATTTCTCTTGATGCTTGATAAGGATTAGTTCCAAAAGATAGGATCTTGATCATATATTGTGTTAGGGTTGAAATCCGACAACATATCTAATAAATGTCAGCAGCGAAAGATGTCTTATTGGGATCTTGGCATTATCCCAAAATAACTATGAAATGTTGTTCACGACGATGTCAATAGAGTTGGAAGTTTAGCGTTAAGTCTCTAACGTGTAAATCTTATCAATATGGAAAAACAAGACTGAAAACTTTGGTAGAACAAGCTTTTATGTACATCAAGTACAAAGATCGAGGCTTTGAAGCTGTAGTCCAAGGGCAATAATCAAGAGTTATAACCAAGAGCTATGACCAAGAAGAATAACCAAGAGCGTATTCTAACATTGTGGATAATAGAGTTATCATGCAAAAGATCATATCTTACATATATGCAAGATTTTGCGCTCCAAACTTATCAGACCATGTTGAGTTTGGGACTGACTTGCTTGAGTTAAAAACTCTATGAGATATTCCAGAAACGAGGTATCATTTCAAAGTATATTGGACGTTTTCTAATGGTCTAGTCATCGCGGGACCGATTAACTATTTGCCTTAGAGAAAGCATCTTGAATATTTCGGGAACTGAACTTGAAGCTTATAGAACAATCGTATTTGCCTACTCATATCCCATACTGAACGACTCTATTATGACGGTAGTGATTATACTTACTGCGAAGGTGATCTAACCATTTCACCTTCCAACGGTAGCGGAAGCCGGTATGACGTGGGCAATGCTGTTGATGTTGACGATAACGAGAGATATTCACAATCAGAGTATGATTTAAAATGCAAATAGAAGTTTATAATCTTGCGCTAGAAGAATCACTCTTAATTTGTGAATTGATAATAAGTAATGAGGGAAGATAACACAAAAGGTCCTAATAGAGATGTTTCAGTGAACACGATAGCATAATTCTATATAACATTATGTATGAAATCTCCATTTAAGCTTTTCAATTTCTAAAGAATCTGAGGGTTGAGAGTCCTTCTCTAGTTTCTCTAATTTCTTGTTAGAGAGATAATTCATAAACGATAAAAACCCAATTACAATTAAAGAAGCACAATAAACACACAAAATCCCCAAAAAAGCTGGTTTATATCTTGGAGCATCTTTATCTTCAAATAGATTTTGGCCAGCCAATCCACCTATATTACTTCCCAGTACACATAAGGCTAAACCAACACTTCTCTCTTCGAAACTTCTTGCATTGACGGACACCCAAGAATCATTCAATCCTTGAGATAATGCATTACCCATACCCAATAATGTAATTATTGCAAACATTTTCCATTTTTCAGTGACCCCAATCGTCATAGTCATTAAAACACCTGAAAATATTATTGACCAGCAATTGGCGATAATACAGAAGATACCTTTTTGTCCGGTTTTGTCAGCACAGAATGATATAATAAACGCTAAGATACAACAACCAAAACTACTAATTGAATTCAAAGCATTTGACTTAAATGTTGTGAATCCCAATGATTTGATTATCTTCGGACTAAAGAGCTGCAAGGCCCCTTTAGGTGTCAAAGACAAAACATTTATAGCAAAATGGGTCCAGTTTCTCCAAGAAAGTAACCCTGCAGCAAATTGTTTGAAGGTTATTTTAAATCCCAAGTGATCTTTTGTTGGATCATCTATGTAAAGTCTTTCAATCAAAACTATTCTCTCCTGTTTATTGAAAAATTCAAATCGATTATGGATCGGTCTGGTATCTTTTATACTTTTGGGTAAAAAGCATATAAACACAATTGCCATTAACAAAGAACATGAACCATCAATAACAAATAAATATCTCCAAGCTCCCCATTTACTGTCTTCGAACTTTAAAAGAATACCAGCTGCTATAAGACTTCCTACTCCTGCTGCAAAATAATTACCAAAATAGAAAATAGCACTTCTAAGAGCAAGTTCTTTCCTTGTATAAAAGGTAGAAATATAATAAACTGCACCTGGAATATAACCAGCTTCAAACATTCCTAATAACCAACGAGTAGCAAAGTAAGATGACTTATTTGTAATAAAGCATTGGAAAACCCCAACCAATCCCCATAGAATAGACTGAGTAATCAACCAATATGATGGTCCAATGTATTGTAATATATAATTTGAAGGTATCTCGAATACCACAATTGCAGCACTTTGTAGCAAATTACCATTCTTGACTTCATCTACCGATAAACCCAAGTCCACATTTATATTAGCAGTAAGAGCGTTGGATATATTAGATCTGTCTAATTGCAAGCAGAAAAATCCAGCAACAAACATTGGCAAAAGATAGAAATCAAGCTTCCACTTTAATTTCTTCTCTTCCTCTGGCGACCAACTTACATTTCGATTTGTGTCAAGCTCGTCTGATTCCTTTATTTGATATATAATATCACCTCTGCTGTTGGATGTATCTTCCATTGTTATATTAAAGACTATACATAAGGAGAGGATGTATACGTTTATATAGGCAAGTGAATTACTCTTCCAGACTATCTTAATCTCTTATCTCATCAAGCTTGGTCTCACTCGATCGAGAGATCGAAATTTTTTTTCGGAATTAATCTTGCAGCAGATTGTGGAAAATTATATAAACTTCGGATTTGCATCATGATAATAATTCACTATCAAAAAAGTAAAGTCAATCGCAGAAAAAATGTCCAAAGATCTATCAAAGCCTAATATCGTTTTGATCTTAGCAGATAATTTAGGATTTGGAGAGTTAGGTTGTTATGGAGGTGGTATATTAAGAGGTGCACCTACTCCGAACATCGATAAGTTAGCTACTCAAGGTGTTTTGTGTACAAATTTTAATGTAGAAAGTGATTGTGTCCCAACAAGGTCAGCACTTATGAGTGGTAGACATCCAATTAGAACTGGTTGTAGACAATCAGTGCCAGCTGGATTTCCACAAGGTTTGACCGAATATGAAAAAACGATTCCCGAAATTTTACAAACTGCAGGTTATAAGAGTGCACACCATGGTAAATGGCACTTGGGAGATATTCCAGGTAGATATCCGTCAGATAGAGGATTTGATGAATGGTATGGAATTCCAAGGACCACTGACGAAACTCAATTTACGTCTTCTTTAGGATTCGACCCAGAGATAGCTGAAATCCCATATATAATGGAAGGAAAAGCTGGTGAAGAATCCAAAAATGTGACAGTTTACGACTTGGTTGAAAGGAGATTAATAGACGAAAAATTGGTTGAGAGATCGAAGGATTTCATGGGGAGAATGGTCGAACAAGAACAACCTTTCTTTTTATATCATCCTTTAGTTCATTTGCACTTTCCTACTTTGCCTCATAAAGACTTTGAGGGAATCACAGGGAATGGTGAATTTGCAGATTCAATGGTAGAAATGGATCATAGAGTAGGAGATCTCGTTAAATTTATTGATGAGTTGGGGATTAGAGATAATACTTTGTTGATTTTTGCAAGTGATAATGGGTATGTATATTTTTGAGTAAGATTACTCTTAATGGGCTTTGTAAATATAAATACTAACTTCTTTTAGTCCAGAATTTAGACGTCCTTATAGAGGAACAGCAGGGTTTTATAGAGGTACTTATCATACTGCTATGGAAGGATCTCTTCGTGTACCATGTATTGTAAGATTTCCTCACAAGGTACCGGAAAATGTAAAAACCAATGAAATAATTCATGTTACTGATCTCTTCAGTACTATTATTGGAGTAGGAAATGGAAAGATACCTGATGATAGACCAATCGATGGTATTGATCAATTACCTCACTTTTTGGACCCCCTTAATACCAAGTCAGCAAGACAAGGTTTTTTATTTTATATAAAAGAAAACCTAAGAGCCATCAAGTGGAGAGATTGGAAGCTTCACATTTGGTGGGAGCCAGAAGTAAATGAGAGCAAGGGAAAATTGGAATCTCCTTACTTATTCAACGTTACAAGAGATCCTAAAGAGGAAACAGATGTAATGTCATTTAATACATGGGTTAGACAGCCAATGTTAAGAATGCAAACGGAATTCTTTAAATCCTTGAAGACTGACCCTGCTGTAGTTTTAAGGAAGAAACAAGAAGATTAAATCATATATAGATCGAATATAAAGCTTTCTTCTTAATCTTTTCGCTTTATTATCCACCTCTGGTTCTAGTAGATCAAAATATATTTGTGCGGAAAAACTATTCAAGAAAACTCTTATCATTTCAACTATGACGTGAAGTATGGACTCGAAGATAACAAGGAATAGACTAATCAAAAGCTGTAAGTATTGTTACTCCAAAAAACTTAAATGCAGTAAAGAGAAGCCAACTTGTAATAATTGTTTTCACTATGGGGTCCCATGTATTTATGGGTTTCTGAAATACCAAAGGCTTGAGGTCAATAAGTTCAAGCCCAAACAGAGTGAAGAGGAATTTGTGTTTCCTAAAGCATATTTCCCATTTTTTGATAGTTTATCCAACTCAAAGTACATATATTCGGAAAATGAAAATCATGAGTTTGACTTTGATTTTATGAATTTGTCGGGATTCAGTAACCTCACCTTGGGTCAAGTACTCAAATTGATTCCTCAAAAGAGAAAACTCAAAAAATGGCTTCGAATATTCTGGGAAAATATACACCCTCTAGTTCCTATTCTAGATAAAGAAAGGACCGAATCAAGAATTGAAAATCTTTTATCAAAAGAATCGAACAGTGATATCGATTTCAATTCGTTGATTTTATTATTTGGAATTTTGTATTCCGTGGTAATAAGTTTGGAAATCAATCAATCATATTCTGGCATAAAGATTCCAGTACAGAAAGATTCAAAGTATCTTTACTATGGAATTATAGAGTACTTGAAGGTTCTTCTTAGGTTTCCCTCTACCCCTTCAATTTCATGTATTCAAGCGTCAATACTTGTTTATAGTTTGGGAAGTGTTAATTATAGGAAATTGATTTCTCAAAGCTCAATCTTGGTAAGATCATCAGAAGTATTAGGTCTTCACAGGGAACTCCAAAGCTCGAAATGCTCAGATTTTCAATTAGAAGAAACTCGAAAACATGTCTGGTATCATGTTTTATATGTAGATTTTTCAGCTTCTTTGTCATTAGGACTTCCTTCAATAGCAGAGAAACTGAATTATAATATTAAATTCCCGTCCATAAGCTATGATGGCACTTCGGATAAGTACTTAGTATTTGCTAATTGTAAATATAGAACAGCCGTCTTGTTATCACGCCTAGCGGATATTTTGAATGAAAGCGAATATCCCAATATGAAATTGATAATTGATTATTATTCTGAGGTATTGCAGTTGTATAAAGACTTTGGTGATAAAATTGAACAACTTCGTCGAATTTATAAAAACGACGCTAATTGTGAGTGGCTAATCTCTCAAATACTGATCTTCATTCACAGATGTTATTTGATGTGGGAGAGAATTTTCACTCAAAATGAAGATAAATTTGAGACAAGTGACTTGATTGAAAGCTTATTGAAGCTGAAAAATGAAGGAAATGATGCTATTAGGATAGCAATTTTATTACTTTATGCTTCTGCAGAAAGATTGAGGATTGGAGAGCATAATAAAAACTTCATTTGGTTTATAAGAAATTGTCAACCTTTTCAATATTTGATTATTATTCTTCGCCATTTGAAGTATCAGCCTCAAGTTATGGTTCAATTTGGTGAATTACCTCTTGAAATAAAACCATTTATTCCTCGCCAGGTCATTGAAAATCCAGAAGTCGATCATAGAATCGAAGTTATAGAACAGGTCTTTTCTCTTTTAGAAAATACAAAGAGATTTTGGGCTTCATCCGCTATTGAAAGATTTGAAGACGTATTTAGAATTAAATCACTTGTTTTGGGTGATTCAAACCAAAAGGATTCTTTGGATATCGACATTGAAGAGTTTATTAGAAACTTTGATCCAGAGAATTTCTTGCTTAACGATTTAAACTGGCGGCAATAATGCTTTTATTAGTTACTATGGCGTTTCTTTGATTAGAAATGGCCCAGCAGGCGCATTTGACTTGGATCAAAATTTCCCATTTCTAAAGTATTTAGCTGGTCTGGATTAAATATGTAATTGGATAATATGGCAATTTGGCAAATTCTTGAGAGTACTTATTATACACGAGAGTCAAAACTAATTACCGGGACAAATATATTAAATAAGTTATTATAAAGACGTTTCTTTCAGTACTTCTACTTTTACCTGATATTCAGCTTTCTTTGAAATAGAATCAGTATCTCGATCAAGTGAATCATGAATATTTACCTCTTTCTCCTGCTTGATTTTCATTAGTTTTCTTATATTAATCAAGACCTTTCTTGCTTGGATTATGGGACCCAAAATCACTACACAAGCTGCACCAAAGCCCCAAATAAACATAACAACAATCCAACCTCTGAAGAAGGTTTTACTAAATACGTATCTGGAACCAAAAAGAGGAAGGGGAAATAATATCAAAAAGAACAATACAAAGACAACACAGAATGCAATACCGATCTTGGTATCCCTTCTATATTCTTTCATCTTTTGTTCATGCTCTATCAAAGCTTGCTCTTGTACTTCCGCTGCAGAAAGAACATTGGTAAGACCATTTTCTTGATCATAAGCTTCAGTATCATCTTTTCTTATTTCAAGTAAGCGATTCCAGTCGAAATCGTCCCTTTTTATCAAAAGAAGGATTGGCATGATCACAAATGGTGCACCAAATGCCACGGTATTACCTGCTGCTAATGATTCTCTAGTTGATAAACTTACTAAACTTATAACACCAGATTGATGATAAGTCCACCCAAACCAAACCGATAGGGAGATACACGAAGAAAGGATAGTACCAACTCCGTATGCAAAATTAGACATTCCTTTATAAAACAACGTTAAAAACATCGGAAGGACATTTACGTTAACCAAAACACCTGATACAGTTGAAATAAAAGAAACATTGAAGTTGGCATGAGATAAGCCAATAGCTAGACCTATAGTTGTTATCCCAAATCCCACTACAGCAGCATGTGCTGTTCTAACTAAAACTTTTCCATCTGCCTTGGGATTGAAATAAGCCTTATATATATCATGAGTGAATAAAGAAGACATTGCCATAGTCTCCGATGAATAAGCTGCTGTAATTGCCATAAAAAGCATAAGAAGAACCATAGCAACACCACTTTTTCCCATAATAGCTTCTGCAGCATAAGGCATAACTAATCCATCAGATATTTCCTGAGCTGTCATTAAATTGGGGTATGTAGGAAAATATTTTGTTCTTTGTAGACCTGCAGCTGCTAAACCTAAAGTTGTAGCTAAACAAAACGGAATGGTAAACCATGCAATACCCCCAATAATGTATCCAAATAATGGTCGTTTAGCACTTATTGCCTTAGTCATCAACTGTGCATCAACTGCTGCTGACCAACCAGCTCCAAACATGACTAAACCAAATAATCCACCCTGTGTGGAGCGCATAGTTAAAAAACTACCATCTTGGTTTCCTGAAATAGGTGAAGCGTTTGATGCTTCATTTAATAATTCCCATAATCTATCTGGGGACCCTATAACTTCACTGGTACAGTATGTTTTAAACATAAAAATTAACATTAGAATATAAATGATAACCGTATGTGTCCAATCAGTCAAGAAAGTGGCTTTAATACCACCTATTAAACTATAGACAACAACCCCAATAGGAAATAAAGCATTTGCAGCATCTCTATTAACACCAGTAATTCTGGCAAAAACACTAGAACCATTAACTAATAAGTTAGCGGTATAAGCCACCATTTGAATCAAGGAATAAGAAACTGCAATAATATGTACAGGTTTGTTATATCTAAATCTCACAACTTCTTGGTAAGTATGGGCATTGGGAGCCTTTTTCTTTATTTCAATAGCAAGTAAGCAAAATAAGATCACTTGAACACAAGCACCACCTCCATACCACCAACCCGCAGAAACCCCAAGATTAAATGAATCTGTACAACTAAGTAAAAGTGTACTCCCAATTGTCCATGAACTAATGACACCATTAGCGACCAAAATTGTGGAGATACTTCTTTTACCAGTTAAAAGCATTTCTGAGTTTTGTATTTCATTATTATATTTAGCTAAGGCCTTGGTAACAACAACCATTAAGATTGCAAAGGCAAAGCCTAAACCCACAATTAGCCCATAACCCTCTCCAGGAGTAAAATATTGACCAGCTTGCATACTTGTTTGATACGCTTCTTTGAACAAGTAGAGTTATCCCACAAAATGTGGACTCTTCAGATCCTAAATATACATGTTTTTCGATTGTATGTTTATCGTTATAAACTGATTCTTTATCTTGATTCTGAAATAGGTGATAAGCGCGAGAATTTCCGCTGCACTAAGATTCGATTCGCCTATGACTGCAAACTACCCTATTTATTTAAAAGGCAGGATCGCCTAGATTGACAGGCGTTGAAAATTGTCCAAGATGTTGACAGAAGAGGTTATCAATGGAAATCCAAGCTTCAAAATCCCTGAAGAAACCATCGAAAATGAAATAAAAGCTTTAGTAGAGGAAATCGAAAATAAGCCAAATTTTAAAAAATATATCAAATTTGATCCAGATCTTCATTTGGCTGCTACCACTGATTCTTTGAAAGACTTGAAAAAGTACACCCTTAAGGATCTTTTGATTGAAAAGACGGTTGTTTCACCTGTCACCACTTTTGGGATGGCTGAACCATTTCAGTTATTCACACCAGAAGCGATCGATTATATGAAATGGGAGGCTTTTCATGATCCAGAAATTGTCAAAGAGTATGGAAGATTACCAAAACTAGCTAAAGGAGCCTCCAGGTTGGATATACATTTGGCTGGTTATATTAAACATACCCCTTTTATTAGAGAGGCATTTAAACATCCTACTACATTAGACCTAATGGCGAAAGTATTTGGTATACGTGTAATGATTCCACATCTTTATAATTTAGGCCATATTAATGCCAGTCTTAACAAACCTATTGGTGAAGATGATACTGACGATGCTGAAGAATTCGAAAAGCTTAAAGAGTATCAAAAGAAAAATGCAGACGAAATTTTTAGTACTTACCATTGGCATTATGATAGTGTTCCATTAGTCTGTGTATTGATGCTTGAATCTCCTGCAAATATGGTCGGTGGAGAAACTGGTGTTAGACTTGGTGATGAGTCCGTATCAAGAGTTAAAGAAGCTCGTACTGGGTGTGCTACATTGATGCAAGGAAGAGTTATCAAACATATAGCCACAAAGCCTTTGAACAAAGTCAATAGAATATCATTGGTTGTAACCTTTGCACCTGAAGATCCAGAAGTTTTGGATACTAGTGTAATAACTACCTTGAAGCCATCGGTCTTGCCGAGATCTCACCCTGACAGATTTTATCCAGGTTGGTTGAATTATAGATTCGAAAGAATCGAACAAAGACTCAAATTGGAGAGAGAAAGGTTACTTGCATCTGCAGAAAAGGGCGAAAAGTTTGATCAAGCTAAAGGAATTGAGTTTTGTAAAGAAATCGAAAGATATATGAATGATAGTTGGTCTGAGTTTGAATTAGTCAATAATGATGAATTCCCCCCAAAAAACTTTGCTATTCCTTACTCGGGTCTCCCATGAACTGTGTATATCTGACATAATAAACAACTTAAATAACACCTTATACACTTAGATTTTCATCTAGTACGATAAAATCAAATTTCCTCTTATCGTTATTTATGCGGAATATATATTTTCTTTATTACATAATCCGATGCTGATAAGAATCAATGGCCCCCGACCAAATTTCGTAGTCTGTCATAAGTTGAAAAATTAAGATCTATTAGAGTTCCTTGTATCACTGGGGACAGTTCCATAGATAAAGAATATCTTGTATGATGAGACAACCAAAGCTAAGAAATAGCTTTATAAATAAACACATGAAACCTTCCGATACAGAATATGTCAAGCTTAAGAAAGCCATAAAGTCGAAAAGTATTGTTGGATCAAAGGCAAGAACTAAGACAGGATGTCTACGCTGTAGGGAAAGAAAGAAGAAATGTGATGAAACATTTCCCGTATGTAATACATGTACAAGGAGGAAAGAAATCTGTGAATGGCCCAAAAATGTTTCAAGTACCAAACTCGATTTATTGACTGAAGATGATGATTCAAATCCACAGCCTGTTTTGATGTTAAATCTGCCGGACAGTATCCACTTAGATGATTCTAAAGAGGAAAGAAGACCATGCTTTTATGAAGACTTGTTGAGGAACATAGATAGTAATGAAGAAGATTCTTCATTCGATATTTTTGGTTGTAAATCTCCAACCAAAGAGACACCTGTGCAAATTGAAACTGATGAACTTTCTTTAGATGATTCTTTTGAAGTTCAGATATATTCACCAAAAGACCCAATCAAACTTTATTTGGATGAAGCAGGTCAAATTTTTTTTGAGTATTTCAGAACTAATGTATGTAAGACACTTTCAATTGGTCCAGAGAGTTCCAATTATTTTTTGAAGACCCTTTTGCCTATTGCAAGTAATAATGAATGCGTTTCCAAATTGATAGCTGGGTGGGGTGGGTTTTTCTTATGTGGATCTTACCAAAATCCTAAAGCTGTTTCATATGTGAAAGAAGCGGAGGATATAATGAGTAAAGAATTTGCAAGTACCAATAACTTAACTGCTGGCAGCCTAATTACATTGCTAGCATTCTATTTAGTATCCATTGGTATCCATGTATATTCAGGTGATACAAAAAAATGGTATTACTATTTCCAAAAGTGCCAGGAATTAATAAAGCAATATGGTGGTGTCCTAAGATTATTAAACTTTTTCCATTATTCTAATGATATCAGGTTTTTATTGTCCAGTTTTCAATATCGAGATATAATGTCCTCCCTGAGTTTTAACAATGGAACCCTGTTTCCAATAAGTGACTATACCTTAGGTTTTGATGATAATGACTTACTTTTTGAATCAAACTATGGATTAGATCCAATGCAAGGATTTAACCAATCATTATACATTGTATTAGGGGACATAATAAATGAAAGAGTAGAAGTGAAGAAAAGAAAACAAGCATTTGATAATAAAATGAAATTTTGGAGCTCTGAATCTTCCCCAGCATATACTGAGGAAGTAAGAAACTACAGGGAAGATTATCTAAACCATTCGTTGAATGCAGCTTTAAGATTGGAATCCAGATTAGAACTTTGTACTCCATATACTTCCCAATATAATTCTTTGAGACACAATGAATTAGAATTGAAACTCCATGAAGCGTTATTCGATTTATACAAAGAGGTTGGGAGGTTGTATATTATGATAAGTGTTCGTGGTATAGCTCCAAAATCTCTTGATGTTCAAAGGTTATTGAATGTCACGCTCAAGAAAATCGGGGATTTAGCCGATACAAAGATGGCTCTATCACTATGTTTACCCTTGTTAACCATATCAATGGTGACCGTCAATCCATTAGATAAAGCATTAGTGCAGCAATTTTTTGCAAAGATTATAAAGGATTACCCATACATCGAAAATTTTAGAAATGCTAGAGATATAGTCAATGAGTATTGGAAGCGTAGTCCAGTATGTGTTATTTCAAATGATTGGTCATTTGTATGCGAGGACTTAAATTGGGAATTATCTGTCTGTTAATATATTTTACTTATTTACTTCAGCAATGACCTCTATTTCTAATTGTATTTCTTTGTTGGGGAACAGTACAGTAATACATGATCTTGCAGGAAGATGTGGGAAATATTCTCTATAGAGAATATTTGCAGCCTCAAAATTCTTTTCATCTACAATGAAAAGTAAGACTTTAACCACATTTTCAATAGATGAATTTGTGCTTTCAAGAATGGCCCTTAGGTTTTCAAAAGCCTGTTTAGATTGTTGAAGAAAATCACTGACTAGGTCTCCGGTTATAGGATCTGTACCAATCGTTCCAGATGTAAAGACAAACCCATTGCTTAAATATGCTGCGGATAAATTTGGATTTGCTGGCTGATTCACCATATCCCAAGTTATACGCCTTCCCATGAGCTTAAGTAAATCAGAAACCTTTCTATCTTGTACAGAAGCATGCTTTTATCTTAGATTTTGCAACAATTGATAAGATTGAGCAGCGCGCTTGATTCCAACTTGGGATATTTAACTCCATCTCTGGAAATGGAACTTTGGATTAGATTCTATTGTTGGAATTCCTTTTGAGTTATGACTACTTGACGCAACAGCGATCTGAAACGTCGAAACCTCCGCTTAAAGATTTAAAAATGGTATATACAGTAAGACGTTGTAAACGTATTGATTACGAGGTTAGTGCATCTGTCTTTATTTCATGTCTTCCTCTCTAAGGAATACAGCTTTAAACAAGCTGCAAAGCACAAAGAAATCATCTCCATGAACACCACCAAAATAAATGATCTATGTATAACCAATATGTATTGGTCCTTTATAATGTTCCTAATATTCTCAGGAAACTTATTGATTTCTGATATAGAATTTGTTATTCTCTCAATAATCTCTGGTCCATTAGGTAAATCTTCAAATTTCGAAAGAAGACGACGTTTTATTGTATAGTTATTAAAAAGCGAAGTTAATGTGACACCAAATGTGCTACCTAAAACTCTAAATAGGTAACTCATGGAAATTGCTTTTGCTTGATACTCTGAGCCAATGGAAGATATTATAGCTATCAAAGTTGAACTAAGTACAAACCCATGTCCAAGACCACAGGGAAACAAATACACATGGAATTTCCAACCTGCAGTTGTACCATTGAAGGTTGTCAGAAGAAGGCTACCAAAAATTTCACTGGCTGCTCCTATGACACAGATCCAATAATAATTATACGTTCTCCTTATTATGAAACCAGCCAGTAAAGACCCGACACACATGGCAACAATACTTGTTATAAGTCTTGATCCCGACTTACTAGCAGTTTCATCATAAACGACTTGAAGCAAAAGAGGTATGTTAAAGTATATTGCAAAATAACCCATATAGCCAAAAAAGTTTGTTAGCCCAGATAACAAAGGGTTTCTACTTAAAAGGATTTTAAGCAGTATAACTGGATTTTTCACCGTACTTTCAATATAGAAAACCATAACGAAACATACAACACTACCAACAAACGTTAAAGTGGATACCATTATAGAACTATTGTTTTTTGTCAAAAGTTCTAAGGAAACCAAAGTCAAAATAACAGCAGCTACTAAAAAGAGGGACCCCAAAAAGTCGATATCTCTTAGTGCTACCTTCTTTAATCCTGAAGGTAATTTTACTCTTTTATAAATTACCATAGTTGAAATAAATGTTACAGGACATTGCATTAGAAAGGCATATCTCCAAGTAAATCTATCTGCAAGATATCCACCAAGGGGCGCTCCTACCATTTGTCCTAATCCATACACCAAATTTGCAAACCCATTATATGTGCTTCTTTGTTTCAATGTTACTAAATCGCTCACAATAATTGAACTTAAAGTCCCCAACCCAGCACCACCTATCCCAGCTACAACTCTAGCCACTAGCAATTGATTTAAATTTTGTGCCAAATAGCACCCATAGCAGCCGATCAAGAATATTATGTTAGCTGTCATCAATACAGATTTTCTTCCAAATAAATCACTTAATCCACCGTACAACGGTTGAAAGGCAGATGAAGATAGCATGTATGATGTTGCAACCCAAGCAGCCAGTTCTGATCTGTTGAGCTCGGCTCCTATCACTGGATAGATGGCCGTGACTATGGTGGAGTCCAAAGCAGCAAGAAATGAGCCCACCCACAATGAGGGTATAACTTCCCATTTATTTGTTCTGTTCTCTGATATTGCATTTTCGTCCGAAGTAAAACTCGAAACTGACTCACCATTCAATAATCGAACATGCTCATCAATGCAATTCTGCTTTGAAGGCGTGCCAACTTCCATTCACCTATATATTTTCAATTCTTTGCGGTGCTGTGGATATCACTTCCTTATATGTCAAATCCAAAATCAGAACTTTTTAGTGCGGCAGTTTTCTTATCACGAACCGCATTTATATTCAGATGCACGATAAGAAGCATTCCAGATGAACATGATTTGAGCGTAATATTTGTTGTAAAAAGTATTGACGGCTTCACTGAATCAAGTCTTCACAACTAGTCAAATTACTTCTTGCCAAGCGGTTTTCTCTGAAGAGGCCAGTCAAACGAGAGAGGTAAGAATAGGTATTTTTAAAGTTCCATTCAAAACAAAGTATATTTATAGCTTTTTAATTCAAATTTCTGAGAAATTCATAAAAGAATACGACACCTTCTATATGAGATGTCAAGGATACTCTCTCATCGACTGCATGAGCATTGAATCTTTCACTCTGTCTAATAGGAGTGAATCTATAAATATTGTCAGTCAAATTCCAATAATGACGTGTGTCAGTATTACCTGTCATACAAGATGGGGATACAGTAACTTCTTTATGATCTTCATTGTCCTTGTACTCAGCGAAGTCCTCGAAAACGTGTCTTATAGTTCCACCTAAAAGATCCCATGTTGGATTATTGATAACTGGAGTCAAAGGTGCTGGATTCAAGTAATTCTCACCTGTAAGTTTAATAAGGCCATGGGAAGTTGGTGCTTCCAATACTGATTCACCAAAAGAATCAACATCTAAACCAAACTTTTCTGCAATAACTTTCAGTGCGTCGGTAAGCTTATCTTTGACATTTTCGAAAGAAGACTCATAAGAGATTCTATGATTTATCCTGATAATAACTTTTTCTGGTAATGCATTAATCTTTAAACCTCCAGAAATAATGTCAATTGCTTGAGTTGTAGAAATCAAAGCTTTTCTATCTAAAGCTTTACTTACTTCATCTAAAACTCTTTGTTTTGCAGCCTTATTAATTTCTAATTTTGTGATATCATCTTTGAACTTTTTACTCATTGTTTTGGATGATTTTGCTTCACATTGAAGTTGATAAAAAAATGGATTTTTATTCGAAACGTCCAAGGGATATTCTGTAGCTTCAATTTCATGAATTAAATCAGCAATCATCCCAATTCCTGTATGCTTAGGTGGTATTGAAGAATGTCCACCTGTTGTTGTAAGTTCAATAGTAATATCTACATATCCTTTTTCACCAGTTGAAGGTAATGCAAATCTTGAACCATGTAAATCTTGCACTCCTAAACCACCTTCGTCAATAATTAAATGGACTGAATTTTTACCCAACTTTTTTTCTAAGAATTTACCAATGTTACTTGCACCTCTTAATCCACTTGTTTCCTCATCAAACCCAAGAGCAATGATTATAGACCTTTTTGGCTTGAAGTCTTTTTTGAAAAGTTCTTCTAAGGCTTCGAAGATTGCAACCACATTATTTTTACAGTCACTGGAACCCCTTCCCCAAAGGAATTCACCATCAAAAACACCATCAAAGGGAGGATGAGTCCATCTTGAGACAGTTTCGTCGGGAACTGGTACAACATCTTGATGCCCGGCAAGCATTATTGGTAACAAGGAGCTATCGGTACCATTGATAGTGAAAACCAATCCATGGGTATTCACTGTTTCCAAAACCGAACTTTCATAGACTTTAGGGAAGCTTTTAATCAAATATTCCTTGAATTTATAAAAAATGTCCCATCTGGGATCTTCTCCAACATCACCGAAATCATCATAATTGGATGTTGGAATCCTAACTGCATCTCCCCATACTTGCAATGACTTATTTCTGAATTCTGGTGATTTGAAGTAGGCAAGATCTGTAAATTCTGGAGAGTAGGGTGGTACTAATTTATCCAAAGTTGGACACTTTTCTTCCAAGTCAATTTCTTTTGCAACCTTGAAGAGACATGAATAATTGATATAATTGTAAAAGGAGAACCCAGCAAATGAAGCTGCTAACCCAAAATAAATGAATTTCTTGAAATTGAGACTAGGAGACTTCTCCTTTTCGTATAAAGGCAATTGACTTTTCATGATCTGTATTGTCCTTATTGCAATTTAGTTACTGATATAGGACGAGATTGGAATTCGCAGTTAGGAGGCTCTCGAGATTCCGCAGTATTTCCATTTTGGGTAATGACACTTCTTATCATCTACGGAAATTTTGCAACCATGCAGCACTAGATGAATGTCAAATCTAATGGGAAATGAAGAGAGAATGGAAGAGAGAAGTAAACATTAAGATTACATATATTATTCTATCAGCTTCAATTTTTCTTGCTTCTCCTTCCAAAATATTACTCAATATACCCATCTAAATCTTGGACTGAATAAGCCATCTTCTAATTCATAGGTAGGAATGTCCTTGTAAGTTAATTTAACTCCTTCAGCTCTGTCTCTCTTGGTATTGATTATATACATAGATGTTACAAGAACCAATGCAGTAATAACACCAAGACCTCCAAAGCAAGCGGTTATAATCAACGCCGACTGATACTTAGGAGCTTCGCTCGGAAAGAATACATTTGTGGAGATTAACCCTGCTGAGTTACCAAGTGCAATGTTAGTGACTGTCATCAATGCTCTTTGATTTTCATTTGCAATATTATTGGCATACCATGTATCAGTCAAAACTGAGGAAGCAGCACTACCTGTGGTCATTAGAAAGCAACAAAAATATGCAGCAGCAGTTTGTGTATCAGTATCAAGTGTATAAAAGGTGGTAAACCCTACAAGGGTTGTAACTATAGCAATTATAAGGAAGGGTGACCTCAACCCACTATAATCAGAACAGAAACCTAATATAACCAACGAGACTGCACCCCATGCATTAGGAGCTACCGTATATAAATTAGTGACAACAGTACTTTTACCTAGTCTTGATATAATCGTAGGAAACCAATTATTTATAGAATAAATTGGAACTGCAATACAAATACTTTCTAAGAACCATAAATAAGTGAAGGGGTGTTTGAAAATCTTTGCAGCTTCTTTGATGGACGTTTTTGAATCAAGTGTAGACGAAGAATCGGTTTGAAGTCTCCATATAGCACATTTTCTCTCTTCCTCCGTCAAAAACTTGCACGTTTGAACGTTTCTTGGTAAGAAAAGATATCCTAATAAAGCCATGATCAACGTACAAGACCCTTCAATAAGAAAAAGATATTGCCAGCCTTTTAAAATTCCTGATTTGATTTGAAAAACCCCGTATGCCAATAACCCTGAGAATGCATTTGCAAGACTCATTGCAGCGTAGTATAAAGCTAATCTTCTTCCAAGTTCATCTCGTCTGTAAAAGGTAGTTAAATAATAGGTCACACCTGGCAAAAACGCTGATTCAAACATTCCTAAGAACCATCTACAAGTAAGGAATGAACCAAAATTGAAAACACTAGCTTCAAGTAAAACAATTGAACCGAAACCAAGCATCATTAAGGGGATCACATTTGCAGCACTATATTTTTTGATAAGATAAGTCAAAGGAAAGGCTGATAAGACAAATGGTGCGTAGAAAATAGATAACATTGCATTCCATTGATCACCCAGCATGCCAATATCTTCTTCCATACCGTCAGTTTTAGCATTGGAGATATTACTCTTATCCAATGAGCCAAATAAGTACATAATAGAAATTAAAGGTAAAATATGAAAATCGAATTTTCGGCAAATCCTTCTTTCTAGTTTATGATCATATGGTTTGGCTGTTTCACCTTGTACATATTCAGCAATGGACCTTCCTGATTCTGAACCATTATCAGAAACCGAAACTATTTCCTGATTTCCTAAATTTTTTTCTTCGTTCTTTGACATTTATTTTTCAATACTTGAGGTTTGAACTTTCGAAATTTGACTCACTTTTATACTTGTTTTATCGTTATCAATAAATGCGTTCCGTAGATATTTTGATGAATGTTTATTCTTAGATAACAATGTCTCTTAATGGGAAATTTTTTCCGACTGTCATTTCAGCCTTTTAGGTGGCTGCAAATCAATTGAAGTCTTTCTGAAATGTATCAAGAATCAATTGAAGTCTTTCTGAAATGTATCAAGAATCATTCAGGTACATCTCTATTTATACTAAGCCGGGACATTAATATTGAGTGTAAAATCCTCTTGGAATACCTCTCGACCAGTGTCCAAGCAGTATAGCTTCCACCTTTCAGACATGATAGGAACTCTTTTGACTGTGCTGCATTATAAGTCAAACCTCGAAGAAGAAAATATCCGATCTAAATATTATCTTTTCCAATGTGTTTGCGGAAATTCTTATCGGCTTTTGTTATCTTCTTAAGCGTAGTGGATGATAAGAGTATCATTAGAGCTAAGCCATCGCATCTTATCTATTGTTTCCCATATAGAAGCACACTGTTACGGAATATCTTATTAAATGATTATGTTATCTATCAAAAATTCCGAACCATATTCCCCAGAATTTTTTCTTGTAAAAGGCTTTCACGAGTAATTGTCGTATCAAGATAACATACAGACCTGAAGTAGGCTTTAAGCTGGATCAAAATTATGTGCTCTTTGACAATAAGCCACAGAAAAGGCTGTTTCCTGTTGATCTAATACAGAGATTTTGAAGTCATAGGTAGAGAATTAACATTAAGTGCAGATAAAAATGGGTATCGTATATATTGTTAAATCAACTAAGAGATTCTCTGTAACACACTAAGGTGATTTTTCATAATTGGATAACCACAAGGCACTTCCTCCTAAACCAATTGATTGATACCAGTTATCCAAAGTTTGTCTTGCACCAGAGGTTAACCAACCAGCCCAATCTTGGTTGCTGTTGTAGATAAGAATGTCACATTTGGAGTTTGAATCGGTATATCTTGTACGTGTTGACTTTGGAATTGATAATAATTCCTTTTCTGTCATAATTCCAGGACTTTGGGTTAAGGATCCTGAAATAGCACCACTAGTTGGACCAGTGAATCCACATCCAGCAGTGGTACATGATTTGCTGGATAATTTAAATGATCTTCCATAATTAGCCAAACCGCCGTATACTTTGGTGGTATCGATTCCACTTTTAACGATCATCTTGATAACATCAGTTGTCATTGTTTCGTTAACATGACATCCAATACCCCCCGATCCGTAATTCCATTGACCATAATAGTCATAATTCATAAGGACAAAATAATCCATATGGGCATCTAAATCCTTAAGAGGATAATATTTCAAATTTGAATAACCAGATGGTAAAGCTATTGAGACTTTTTTGGATCCGAATTTTTGTTTGACTAAACCAATTAAGTCTGAGTAAGCTTGACCTTCTGCAGCTGATGAAGGAAATTCCCAATCGAAATGAGCACCATCTAAATTGTATTGATTAACAAAGCTCACAATATTATTTGCAAATTTTTGGATATTGGAAGTACTAGATACAATAGTTTTGATAATATCTTCACTAGTACCATCAATTCCCCCACCAAATGTAATCATTTTTGAAGCACCAATCTTCAAAAAATCTTGGAAACCTGAACCAACTGAAATTGCAAAGCTTGAACTAATGGATGCAAAGGAATAATGAACTACATCATATTTTGAGTCTATATTTGAAGGAGCGTAATTCAAAGAACCTTGAGTATCAAGCCAATAAACAACTCTTTTATAGGTTTTTGCTTTCTTGGTTGGTAAGGTACCAACTGCACAATTTGAGAAACAGCCTGTTGTACCTGGAGCACCGGTGGTACTATCTTTAGTTGCACAGAAATCAGCAGTTGTACCACAGTAACCATATTCAGAACAACAAGCATTTAAAGGACAATCAGACAAATACAAATCACCCGGTGCCAATGGACCACATTCAGCATTTGGATCGGAAGTTGGTCTAGGAGGAGTTCCTGAACTCAAACAGATTTTTTGGCCAACGACCAAATTATTACAACCATTCCATTGATAAGTCTGTTTGTTGAAATTAGTTAAATCAGTTACTGATAATGGTGAATAATATGCGGTTATCTTGGAACATGTATCACCTGATTTAACGGTGTAGGAATAACAGGATCCATCACTATTTGTAGATGGTTTTAAATTAGGAGCAGAACCAATAGATTTACAAATTGGTTGACCAACTTGTAAAGCTGAAAAATCCACGTTAGGATTATAACCTTGTAAAGAATCACCATTAACACCTGCCGTATCAGTAATACTTTGACCTGAGACAACTCTAACATAATCACAAGTACCAGCTTCACTATCGGTCAGAATAGCTTTTCTATTAGCATAAGATAAATAACAGACAGTTTTACCTGAGTAGGTTTTACTACCAGTTTTGGTATTGTAAGCTTTACCTTGACTCCAATATCTAACAGCCCTTTGAACGTCACCTAATTTACTTGAACCACCAGTATTTAAGGTAATACCAAAAGTTTTCATCGGGTCAGAATCGACATATTCAATGTAGACCATGTTTGGTATACCGTTATTGTTAACTTCATCATATAATACTTGAATTGCATCACCAGCAGAGAAGCCTGAGTTTTGAACCATACTTCCAACCCACATATAACCGATAATATCACCACCAGAGTATTTAAAAGACTCTCTGGTTGGGAAATCATTCAACCAGTTTTTCAACAGTTGAATGGCTTTTAAAGCCTGTTTCTTATTTGCATCAGTTTTTGTACCGGACCAATAACCGAACATAACGTTCTTTGTTACCTGATCTGCACCACTACATTTGGAGCTTCTAGTTTCAAGATCTACCAACGATACACTTGAATCGGAGACTAAATCTGAGCCTGAGACCAAATTTGAGTTAGAGATCAAATTAATATTTGACTGATCCCAATTTAAACCAGCGGATATAGCAACAGCTATCAAATAAAGAAAGAAAAGCATGTTCTGATGCAAATTTAGTAGTCGCATGCATCTATTTATACAAAGACACTTCGTATCATTGAGCCATGGATCCTAACCTTAAAGCCTTAATTGTAGGATCAATGTTTTGATCAAAAGAATTTCCTGGGGTTTAATTGGGTAGGCTTTGTTTTATTTCTGGTTCGTACAGCAGTGAGAAGGGCATCTCGCGGCCTTATATCAACGGGAACTTAAGTTTCTAAACTTTATGAGCTAACACCTTCCATCAATGACTTTGACTTAATCACTCATACATTCTCTTACTGATATCCTTTTACTCTTGTTTAGTAATTTATTTTTGGTAACGTATTTTTTATATTTTTTTTTTTTTAATAAATTGTGATTTTTACAATAGTCTCAAATTAAAAAATTGTTGAAAAATATGCAAAAATTTTAAGAAATCTATGCAAAGTAAGTAAAATATATTATCCGATTATGAAAGGATATAATTGGATTCTTAGTATTTCAGTTTGTAGACAATGATTTATTTAGGAGAGTATGAACGATACTAAGAGAGACCTCACCCCAGAGGCTTTTCTTCTTTTAAGCCTTAATCGTAAATTAAGTCTCGATGAATTCGAATTCTCAAAAACCTGGAGTAATGAACCTTCAGCCTAATGCTTGTGATTTTTGCAGGAAACGGAAGCTTAAATGCTCCAAACAAACACCTGTCTGTGACAAGTGTATCAGATACAAGAGGGACTGTACTTATTCCGAGAAAAATAAGAGACTTTCTCTAACAAAAGCCAATTTTTTGGAATTACAAACCAAAGTAAAGATTTTGGAGAAAGCTTTGAAAATTGCAGTTCCTGAACCTGATAAAGTGGATGATATCCTAAAAAGTATAATTCATACAGATAACCAAGATATCATCGAAGAAACACCGAAAAGTGTTGCCTGGAGAGGTGAATTCGATGATGAAGAGGTCATGGATAATATTAATGATATTGAGGAAATTGTATGGTTTGAACAAGATGATAATGAAATCGAAATAACCAATAATAACCTAACCGATGGTATGAGTGCCTTATCAATCGAAAACAAAAATAGTTTCAAGATACCAGTTTATTATGGTTTATCTTCTCCAAATGGGATCCTTAAGTATCTTCAGAAATCCAATCTAAATACTAAAAATTCTCTATTACAGAACTATAAACCAGTCAATAAAGTGGTCGATCATAAACAAATCTTACAGAAAATCAAACAGGAATATGGAGAGTTCTTTTTAGATAATACTGACTTCCAATTAATTTTTTTGGAAAACTATTTTAGCACATTTCATATGAATTATCCTATAATAAACAAATCAGTATTCTATCAAAAATATTTTAATTTATCAAATGAGACCAATTTCATTCAATTGAAAACATTAAGGATTTTAATATATACCATTTTAGCAATGGGATCATATCTTAAACATGGAGATGATTCAATTGTTGATTTGTTATATTACAAAAGAGTCAAACAAGAATTGAAAAATATTGATATAATGGAATATAATAGTTTCAATTTATTGGAAGCTTTAACACTTTTAGGAAATTATTGTCAGAAACGTAATAAACCAAATACAGGATGGAATTACCATGGTGTTTGTTTCAGAATGGCAATTAGTTTTGGATTACATCGGGAGATAAATATTGATAAATCTAAATCAGATAAAAGAATTGAAGATATTTTAGATAGACGAAGAAGATTATTCTGGGGGTTATTTTTATTGGATATTGGTCATAGTATTACATTGGGGAGACCAAGTCTAAGTCCAGATATCAATTCTATTAATATTGGATTACCATCTATTGATTATGATAAAACATTTCATGATAAGGAACCATCAATCATTGAAGGGTTTATCGGAGAATTGAAATTAGCTAAAGTATCACTGAAAGTCAATAATATAATGACAAGTTTGAATTGTAATAATATTCAAAGAATGATTGATTTATTGGAATTAAATAAAGAAATCGACCAATTATATTATGAATTACCATCTATATATAGGGATCAATCTATAGAGGTACCAAATTGGTTTTCATTCAGAAGATGTAAATTAGTTTGGAAATCTAGAAACTTACAAATCTTAATGTTTAGAAACAGTATTTGGCAATTAAAGAAATTACAAAAAAATAATATTAAGGTTAACCAAAGAGAATTACAATTATTGAATGAATGTATAAAAATATGCTTAGACACATCACTTAGGTCAATACAAACTATTAATAACTTTATAAAAAAATATGATGTTAATATTTTCCAAAGTTGGTATGCTATATACTTTATTTTCCATGCGGTTTTAACTCCAATATTATTGATTTATAACCATAAAGTTAATTACTCCAACGAAGAGTTAGACAACTTTTATTTTTTTATTAACTTATCAAAAGAAAGTCTAGAATTACTTTCCCCATTCAATAGGCTTACTTGTAATTTGATAAACCTTATTGGCATTCTTACAGACTCTTTAACTAGTGACCAGTTACTAATTGATGAGATCTTTAATAAAGACATGAACGATTTCAACTTAGACTTTGAAGATATTTTCAAAGATTTGGTCGATCACGATCTAAAGTTTCTGCCAGATTAAACTCATTATAAAACCGTCAACCTCTCCCAAGAAAAAACCACAAAAAAAAAAGAACCACGGGAAAAAAAAAAGAATTCACAGGAAGAGAATTCCAGAATAAGGGAACTGAAAAAATAACTATATTAAAAAAAAAAATAAAGATGCCAAAGTATTTTTTTTTTTGGGGAGACTAGAGTAAAAAGGAGACTGTAAAAGAAGGAAAGACTAAAAAGAAAAAGGAATTATAAACAGTCTAAAAATCTTGGATTGAACCAGTTCGTAAGTTTCAGATGTGCCAATTATAATTCTTAGTCATCAAACCCGGTTATAGTTGGTGTTGATCAATTATTTCTTTGACTAATGAAATATCTTAGATATATGGAATTTTATATATACTGTATTACATAAGCAAAATTTCATAATATTTTTCTATGTACACTATTCGTAATTATTTTTCGAACTTTAGATGCTGTTGAACTAATTCAGGAAATAAGGTTTAAAGAAAAGTTCCAAACTGGGAAAAGAAGATGAAACAGAGTTTAAAACATAGTTTAAAAGTAATTCTGGAAATTGGTAACCCTCTCAGCTCCACTTGAATAGTTTATTAAGTGATTCGATTAATTTTGATTTCGATTAATTTAACCTCAATTAATAAATCATACCGATTTAACCCTAACCCAATACACAAAGATATACCGTAAAATCAATTCAAAAATTTACTATTACGTTTTTACGAATGAACAATTTCATTCTCTTATTGTCCAATTGGGCTGTCGCTTGTTGAAGTACTACATTCTATTGTTTTCCGTTCTTTAATGCTTAGTATATCTCGAATCTTGGTAAATTTCAATGGAAATATGGTTAGAGTTGACGTTAATTTACGTTAAGGCTTCGGCTTCGTTTATAGAAACTAAAAAAAAAAAAGTTGGGTATTTCCTTATTGTTTTTATTTTTTTCCATTTGAATCTTATTTTCCTCTTATTTCCATTTTATTTTTTTTTCCTTTGGGTATTCTACCCATCCACTCTAAAGCAATAAATGCTCATGAACTTAAAAAATAATTCTCGATGCCTTTTCAAGATCCTTTCAACCCTTCTCACAGAGGGGGTCTCTTAGATTATTTGTTGGCCCCATTACATCACCCAGAGTGTGACTGATTTTTAGGTTTTTAAGATGCTCATTCAACGTCAATAACCCTAAAATCTCGATCTCTAAGGTCATTAATAGCCTGACAATAAAACTTTGAAGGCGATAATAATTTTTACATATTCTCACTCTATTGTTAAAAACTGGCTAATTCCTTAATCGGTATTCAAGAAAACCCTTATTTTAGTGCTTGAACACAAAAACAAACAAATCCATGCCTCACGCTTAATTTCACATGTATTAATACGATATGAAATTAAATATTTCCTTTGTCAAAGCCCTTTTAATTTGAGAAGTTGTTTATTTCTTATCGGGCTCGTAATTATAGTAGTTAGAAAATGTCTTTTTAAGGTTTTTAAGGTCCCTCGTGTAAATTGAAAACTAAGTTTGTTTTATCTCTAAATCTAAGTTTAACCTTTAATTTATCTTTCTTCTTACTAACTTTAGTTTAACTTAATCATTAAACTTCTTTTTAAATTCTTTAAATCCGTAACCTTCTATAATCACCTTTGCTTAACAGCTATTCTTAAATTGACTTATATTGCTTTCTATATTATTTCTTTTTCTTTTTCTTTTTTTTCCCTTCTAATTTATTGTATGTTTCTTACTTGATGCATCGTTCCATTTTCGTTAATCCGTAGTGTAACCACTTGTTCTATCTTATTATTTTGTTTTGCTTTTTCTTTTTGGGCATTGCATTAATTTTTTTTGCTATTATATACTGACCTGTGCATTGTCCACGATTAAACCTGAATATTATTAAGGCTAATCATATTATTTTTTATCAGATTGGTTTGTTCCCTTCTCTTAATCCTCTGGTTTAAGTTAGCTTCTTTCCGTTTTAGGTCCCCTATATGCATCTTAACTTGATCATTACTCTTTTATCCCAGAGGTCAATACCATTAAAATTTTTTATTTTCAATGCAAGATGTGGGTGGAATATGCTTCTGAAAACAGAAACTGAAACCCTTTCTCTTCATAAACATTATCTCTCAATTTCAGTATCTATAAATATTTCAACTCATGTCTCTGTTTTTCTATTCAATTGCAGCCAATATTGAAAAGACGAAACCATGGTCGTATTTTCTTTTAAGTCTTTAATTGCAGTCGCAACTAGTTTAACAGCCATTAATGCTGTAGACATCACTGAAAATACTGTTGATCGTGGTACTTTTGATTTTTCAATTGGTAGTTATCATGTCTATCCAGATGTTTATTGGTCCATTTTTGATAATACTTTATCTTCATTCACTGGTTCTTTTAATAATGAAGGTGGATTTTATATTACAACTGAAAACTCCTTAATTGGATTAACCGTATCCATGATTAATTTACTAGGTACCATTGAAAATTCTGGTGATTGGGCTTTCAATGCTTCTTTAACTTTATTACCTCCTAGTTATACTTTATCTACTGGAACTTTTACCAATACTGGTAATATGTGGTTTGGTGGTGATGGTTCAACCGGTACTCCAATTATGACTGTTCAATCTGGTACTTGGACAAATGATGGTTTGATGGTCTTTTCATTGAATGAAAGATCCTCTGGTGAAGTTATTTTAGGTGCTGCTATTTCAGTCGGTACTGGTGATATCACTAATGATGGTACCATTTGTTTAATCAACCAAGTTTACCATCAATCTACTGGTATTCAAGGTTCAGGTTGTTTCGATGTTGGTACTGACTCAAATGTTTGGTTTGCTTCTTCTGCTCTTGGTTTAACTAATGGTGTTGATGAAGACCAAGTCTTTTATTTGAGTTCTTCAAGTTCATCCCTTAGAGCTGATGTCTTATCATCAGACCAAACTTTTACAGTTGCGGGTTTTGGTAATGGTAATATTGTTGGGTTATCTATCACAATTGTATCCTGGTCATATTCTGGTGACACTTTAAGTTTAACAACCGGTGTTTGGCCTTTAGATTTGACTACAAATTTCGTAATTGGTACCGGTTATGATTCATCTTTATTCTCCAGAACTTCTTCTACTTTTGGGGATATTGGTTTAACCCTTCCAATTTCAAACGCAATCACTTATAGTGGACCACCTCCTGACACTTCAAGACCAGCAGCTTGTCAAGAATGTGCTGCATTCCCAGTACCACCTTCTGAAGCTTCATCTTCTACTGAGAGCTCTTCATCAAGTGAATCATCAAGTGAATCATCAAGTGAATCATCAAGTGAATCATCAAGTGAAATAACCAGTTCAAGTGAAGCAACAAGTTCAAGTGAAGCAACAAGTTCAAGTGAAGCAACAAGTTCAAGTGAAGAAACAAGCTCTAGCGAAGAAACAAGCTCCAGCGAAGAAACCAGTTCAAGTGCTGAAACCAGTTCAAGTGCTGAGACCAGTTCAAGTGCTGAGACAAGTTCAAGTGAAGAAACAAGCTCCAATGCTGAAACCAGTTCAAGCGAAGAAACCAGTTCAAGTGCTGAAACCAGTTCAAGTGCTGAAACCAGTTCAAGTGCTGAAACCAGTTCAAGTGCTGAAACCAGTTCCAGTGCTGAAACCAGTTCAAGTGCTGAAACCAGTTCAAGTGCTGAAACCAGTTCAAGTGCTGAAACCAGTTCAAGTGCTGAAACCAGTTCAAGTGCTGAGACCAGTTCAAGTGCTGAGACAAGTTCAAGTGAAGAAACAAGCTCCAATGCTGAAACCAGTTCAAGCGAAGAAACTAGTTCAAGTGAAGAAATCAGTTCAAGTGCTGAAACCAGTTCAATTACAGAAACCGGTTCAAGCGCTGAGACCAGCTCAGGTACAGAAACAAGCTCAAGTGGATCATCAACCGCAGAAACAAGCTCGAGTGCTCTTTCATCTGCATCAGAAACTGGTTCCGTTGAATCGAGCGCGGAAACAAGTTCAGCTGCAGTTTCAAGCACTGAATCTTCCAACGCTTGTCCAGAATGCACTGAGTATACTACTACATTCACTACAACAGACGCCGATGGAAACCCAACCACTGAATCAGGTATTGTTATTGTTACCACCGATTCAGATGGTGATTTGACCACCACCACTGATATCATTGGTGATTGTCCAGAGTGTACAGAATACACCACTACCTTTACTACCACAGATGCAGACGGAAACCCAACTACTGAGTCTGGTATTGTTATCGTTACCACCGATTCAGATGGTGATTTGACCACCACCACTGATATCATTGGTGATTGTCCAGAGTGTACAGAGTATACCACTACCTTTACTACCACAGATGCAGACGGAAACCCAACTACTGAGTCTGGTATTGTTATCGTTACCACCGATTCAGATGGTGATTTGACCACCACCACTGATATCATTGGTGATTGTCCAGAGTGTACAGAGTATACCACTACATTCACCACTACAGATGCAGATGGAAACCCAACTACTGAATCAGGTATTGTTATCGTTACCACCGATTCAGATGGTGATTTGACCACCACCACTGATATCATTGGTGATTGTCCAGAGTGTACAGAGTATACCACTACATTCACCACTACAGATGC